>JAAAKQ030269206.1:0-10641 GCA_010016005.3 Zanna intricata | reverse complement strand
AGTTTTAGTTTAAAGCCTACTATTTTTTTGTAATTTGTATGTGTTTGACTGAAAATAAAAGATATTATTATTATTTTATTTGTTTCTATTTATTAAAGGTTGTGAGAACCTTTAATTAATAATGTCGTTATTAACGTAAATGCCGTAAGCAATGATAACGATTTATGTGATGACTGTGATTTACATAAGAGCGGTGACGATACGATTCATCGATGAGTTGATGAATTGACACATTATGATTTGATTTGGTATGTAGTAATTAGATGAATGTTCATATGTTTTACGTAGTATAGTAGTTACCACGCCACTTCTCGCACTTCTACTTTGTTCCTTCTTCCTTCCCCTTCAAAACTGTGGTTTGCAATAAGCTCTACTGTCAACATAAATACCTAGTCAATACCTAAGAGGAGAAAATATACGGCTACAGGATTCCGTAGGTAACAAGATCAGTCCAATCCAGTCCTCTCCTGTTTGCCAACTAAGCTTTCCACATTTTGACAAATAACTTACCAAATGAATGCAGTAGTTCGGAAGAAAAATTCACTAAACAATAGGGATTTTTCATTTTCTATAAAAAAAATTTATTTTAACAGTTAATTAATTGTAAGAATTGCAGGAACAATAAGTACATCACATTTTTTAAAAATATTTTCATTACGATTAATTAAATTAAATTTACATTAAAAGAGCGACAATTACCTTTAATATTAGAAGCACAACATTAAACATTCATTTTTTTTTTATAGTTGTATAACTGCGAAATTTATTACATTTATGAAGTTTTTCAATTCAAGAAAATTAAATTTAACCTTTGTTTCGAAGGTTAAAATTTCGCTTAAATTTAACCTAAATAAGATTAACCTTCGATTGCATGTAGAACTCATTGAACATTTTATTACCTCACTCTAAAATTTGATTTTAAGTAACGCGGCCTAGTAAAAGGAGTATTTCTACTCTACAGGTCTATAATCTGGTTCTCTTTATTCCAAGGAAAAACTACTGAATATACAAACGTTACCGTTATCGTTGTCATTCGACTTTCAAAGACTACGTCATTAATGAGAGATTTATTCAATAGCTAACGATACTTTAAAGAATTTTTATGACTTTCAAAAACTAGTTTTATGATTTTTTTTTTCAAGTGAACCGGAATGTTATTGCGTAGAGTACTCAATAGAAAATCAACACCATTTGTAAACAGGTTCCTCTATTCGAACAGTTCCCCTCTATACTCTAGACAGTTCTCTCATACTCGTTGAATTTTAATCTAAATCGAAGTAGATTAAAATTCGACGAGTATGATCTCTCCAGTTAGTACTCTTAGGACAAAAAATAACTGAGCTCTCTTAGAAAATCTGTTCGGAAAGCGGCTCGTGAGACAGGACTTTCAAAATGAGACTTCCATCGAATTTTGAATCGTGCCGAGTGGAAAAGTTTTATTCTCACGTTAGTCCACGCTCACAATGGAATGATTTTAAACGATTAGTACAATTTTTTGAGTGGTAACGCATAAAATGTGAAGAGGACAATCGATTTTCAAACAAGATTGTTTGGAGTGACTAGGCCATATTTAAATTAAATTGCTCAATGAACGGGTATACAAACGAGAATTGTTAATCGCACCCGGTAACTGCAATTATGAAGATTAATTGAGCAATTTAATTTAAATATAGCCTAGTTACTCCAAACATTCTTGTTTGGAAATCGATTGTCCTCTTCACATTTTATACGGTACCACTCAAAGAATTGTACTTTCGTTTAAAATCATTCCACTGAGATTCCACGTGAAGGTGAAGCACGGTGGGGCGCTTGCGCCTTCCCATGGCTCATTTAGTCAAACGAAAAATTATAGGTCGATATCAATAGGTTTTAGAATTAACCTTATTGCGCGGCAAGAAAACTTTTAAAAACTCTTTGAATCGTGGTGGAAACGCTCTCTAATGAACGAGTGGGGAGATGGCGATTCACGATCTGGATGGCCGTGGTAAACTTCGAAGATTACAGAATGTTTGAGGCTGAATTTAGATTCTCGTACCTTCTGTTCCCTATTTAATCGCTGCAATCGGTGCGAGTGAGTTGGCGCATTTGAGTTAGTTCAGACCGATCCTGTAACAATCTAAAATGGATATATGAAACTTTTTTAGCACGAAACGTATGTATCTATATTATTTTCATTTGAGTCTATGAGTTGCAAACCCATTTAATTAAGGTAACCTAAAATGTTCAGGAAATGAGAAGATTGTTTTTTGTTTGTAATAATAATGATTTTGATGTCTTTATTATGGAAATTTTAAGAAAAATCATACAATACTTTAAAAGGAAATAATAACAAGTACATATATCACACTCCAATAATTTTAAATAACGATTGAAAATTAGCTAATTTTGCAGCAGTTTTGCTGAATTAGATGATTCGGATGTTGAAATTGTTGGTTTTGCAACTAGCAGAAGTAGCTAGTTGCAAATAATAAAACAAATTTGTACAAAATAATAAAGGTTTATTAAAAAATACCATAACTCAATAACAGAAAACAATAAAAGTTCGATAGATAATAAACAGAGAATGGTTAAAAATTAATAACAATCCAGTTTTGGTCGTGATCACGTTCAATCACTACAAAAGTTGTTACGTTAACACAAAAATTCTTGACACAAACATTTCTAACCTCATGTCAAAATCATGTTGGCTCACATTAATTCCATTCTATACACAGCCACAGCCTGTTAGATTTGATCATTCAAAACACCGTGGAAATGCGGCTGTTGAAAGTAAAGCAGAGGCTGAAAAAATCGTCGAGCATCTTGTAACAGATTTCAATATGCCACTAGTCATAAATCAGCAAAAATATCTTGAAAATCCACCAACACAGACTCCAAACAAGTTTTGAAGATCACTGATTACGCCTTAAGTAGATTAATTAATCTCTGAAACAGCGATTTTCTGAGGAGAACTTGCCGCATTCTCATTGCTTACGTTGCACCATCAGATAATGCTTGATTCGACGAATGAGGATTTTTAAAAAAAAAAAAATAAAGGAGAAATTATAAGTTTTTCTAGTTACTACAATTTGAATGATTTCCTCGGTGAAGCCGTTAGTACAACTAACGGAAAGGAAAAACTGTGCCAAATGCCGAACTGACGGAGTTAGAACTAGCTGCACTACTTAAAGAAACTTAATTGTTCTACCCGTTCATAAAACGGGCGCTACTAATCTCACTTGCACAGCCCTGCACAATGAGTACTATCAAAAGATCTTTCAGCACCTTACGCAAGGCAAAAACTTGGTTACGGACATCAATGACAGAAAATCGGCTTGTCGGTCTTGGTATGATGAGTCTACATATAAGAGAGTTCTGGAAGCTAAAAATAAATTTGAGAAAGAAATTTTGTTAAGATTTAGCCAGAACTCTCAAAGGCTAGTGCTGAAATAAGATTTTAATAAGTTCGAATAGCATTGCTACTAATTATTTTTAGCGTTTGCAAATGTTCAAATGTTCAACTCCCGGTCAGGCATGGCATTTTTCACACACGCTACAATTCGTTCATTTCATCCTCTGAAGATGTAACCTAAAACGGTGGTTCCGGATGTAAAAAAAAAAAAAAAAAAAAAAAAAAAAAAATGTTCAAATAAAATCATTTTTTAACAAAAAAAAGTATCTTATTTTTGTCCCTGTGGAGAAAATACGCCTATGACTCAGATATAATATTAATAGCTACAAGACCGGCTGCAGTCGACGAGTTGAGAACAGTCGTTGAAAGAGAATTCACCCACCCGAATACCAATTTATATGATTAGGGAAGTTTGCAATTCATCAGTTGGCATTATTGGCAGGGCCTGGATAATAACGCCCAACAATTTGAACACTTTTGGTTAATGACAAGCTCCTATATTTTTTATTAAGTTATGAAATTTTGCTGTACGTTAAAAATCGTTTGTGTAACAGTTATTCAAATCGTATTTAAAATTTATTGGGACACTTTGATACACTAAAAGATTTTGTACAGCGCGTCGTAATAATTTAGAACTTTCAGTTTGACTGATTTATAATGACATTTAATATTTCAATTAAAATTACAATAAAAAAATACTGCCGCATTACATAGATTGATTAAAGAGAGATCAGTTACGAGCATTGTTAAAGTAATACACTTAAACAGGGTTAAATACATAATCCTGCACTTTCTTTGCTTTTACAAAGTTACACAATGCTTATTACATAATCATTAAAGAACCCGCAACTTGATACAACCACATACTACTGCAACGTAAAAGATCTTGTTCATCGTTGAAAAATGAAGTTTTAATTTTGTTTGATCTTTTTTTAAATTCATCTTCATAAATAATAATAATAACGTGCAGTATTCGCCACCAAAAGATGACGATTGTGTTTAACTATTGTACACAAACAATAATAAATACAGACAGATGAAGTAAACATCGTTGAATTATGCAATTACTTTCTAGCAAATAAGAAAAGTAACTTTTATTATCGCAATCAGTTAGATTGCTACAATTGTGTAAAGCAATCGCGAATTTTTTGCAACAACCTTAACAATAAAACAAGTAGATATATTAATTTTACGAATCCATGATTTTCTAGCTCATTTTCGAATAATAATGAGCCCGGTTAGTTATTTTTATGCTAAGCTCCCAATTTATCCGAAATACTGTGAGATCTTCCTAATTTGGAGCTTTCGTTTCCATAAAATATCGCATTACAAATTAATTACAAAATTTTTAAATCACAAATAAAAATAAAAATTCTCTTTTAATCAAAGCAAGTAAATAACTTTTTAATCCCACATTTAAAATTTTTACAGTGATCCGTTAGGAAATGAATTTCAATGAAACTGAACAATCAATTATTCAATTTAAATTTTGTTAGCCCATTTTTAGTTCAAGTACAACAATTTAACACTAAGCATTTTCTTCAGTCGAAGAAACGTTTTAGTGTAGAAAAATAGAAATTTCAATGTTTTCTGAAAATGAAGACCAAAATTCACTACTATACGTGGTAATGCCTACCGCCGTGGGTGTAATTCCTAACGTGATTTAAACAATATAAAACTATGTTACGACCTGAAAAAAGGTATTTATTTGTTACTCGTTTATACACCAAAGTTTTAAAATTGTTCAGGAAAAGGTAAGAAAAAAATAATAAACATTTTTTTCTCCTCATTGGAGCTTCTAAAATAAAATATACTCCTGTTGTTTTTCTTGCTTGTCTCAAAAGGCTACTGAAAGCAGAGTAGCAGATAAGATGTTATATGGTTTCTCTGACCAGAGGAGTAATTAATGTTTTAGTGGCTAGTATTGTCTATTATATATAGATAGGTAAGTCAGCAACCTTTCGGCGACACATGGAATGTTAGATATATGACGTTAAAAAAAAGAAACAAAAAAAAAACAATTTTTAGGTATATTTGTACATAGACCTGCTTTAATAAATCAGGAATGGTAAAGGTGATCAGAAAACTGGTGAAACAAAATTTTATACTTTAAACAAATTTCTCTCTAACTCAATATTTTTAAATATATACCGTTATTGACTAGCAGAAGCACCCCCGTTCTTCGCACGCGCGAATACCAATTTTTTAAGGTCCTTCTTTTGTAATTATTGCTATTTCGAGCTCCATCACTTTATATCCGAACAAAATCCACATGCTATTTTGTATTTTATTCGGTTCAAAGTAAATTTATAAACGGAATGATTAAATGGTGACCAGGTGTTAATTCTTTTTCTTTCATATGATTTTTTATTGTAATATCTCCCGTGCTTTCGGAAAATGAACTGAAAATATTAAACCACATTTTTACAGTATCTTCATGAAGTCGGTTTTAAGGAAATATTCCAAACTTTTCATACGATTTAGTAGGTGACAACCGTACCAAATTTTTATTTCCTTTTCAAATTGTTAAAAGCGCTCACCGAAATTAGATAATCTGTGTATCACCTTTTTCACCTACTATTTCCGTTTGGTCGTTGAATAGTTGTGTACAGACAGTTACTTCCCGCTTCATTTACCCATCTTCTATTTTTTCCGCTGCAATTCACGCGCGCTTTTCTCCTACAACGCTTTTGTTTTTTAAGGCAATTTAATGTATGTATAAATACATGCGTTGTCCGCTATTGCCATTACGTTACTTACTTCACCTGCTTACTTAAACTGTGAATATTATTCCTCAAAATTACACCGCATTTTCTATCTGAAAATCACACCAACGAATTCTTCCGTGCGTATTTTAAATTCCTAGCTTTTACTTTAATTTACTTCACACTATCATTTCAGGCCATCAGAAACGACTTCGAAATCAAAACTGAGTTGTTGATTACTATCATAGGCATAAGATCTTTAGCATCGATTAACAAACATTACGGTTAGTAAAATAAAAGCCCAATTTAAACAAAATTTTATAGTTTTTTTAAAACAAATTTAAAAAAAAAAAAAAAAAATATAATAATCGGGTTTATATTTTATCATAGCTGGATTCGGGAAGTACGAATTTATCTTTCCCATTTAAAGAAATAAGGTTTAAAGAAATAACCTGAAATATGTTTCATAATACATGCTTTATATATATATATATATATATATATATATGAATCATCCGTAGTGAATTTCAAGTTTCTATATTTCTCATACATTCAATATGAACTCTCGTCTTACGTCCGAGTGAGGAAAAATCCTTTCTTGGCGGTCACTTACTATCTAAGGTGAGCATCAATGCCATGTTTCAAGTTTTATCTCTTTTCAGCCTTTTTCAACTTCTTTTTAATTAAACCGTAAAGAAATTCGTAATCAAGGACATTATAGCTTGGTTTCCCTAAGGACTTGTTCGGAATAAATAACTATATTGCTATTCTGGAAAAGGTAGTTGCGAGTGAGAAAGTAAACATGCCTTTCCTATATGTGTGGGCATTTGTATCCCTTTTCCCCTCTCATTAAGGGGTAAGAAAAAAGTAATCCGTAAGTATTACACAGATTGTGAACCATTAAAAATCATTTTGATTTTCGTAGGTCGACCGCGATGAAGGTGATTGCGGACTGAGGCCGGTCAGTCCCTAAAAATTTAAATAATAATTAAATAGAAGTAAGCGTACTTTTATGTAATTAAGAGTATAGGTATGTAAATTTCAAAAACCGTGTTAGAGCTATAAAGTTTTCATAACTTTGACGCTTGTGTCGAGTCTGGCAGGCTCATCTCAAGATGAGGAGAAGCCACACGATTCATAGACAATAAAATTGCTGTTATGCGGGCACTCTAAAAGAGAGAAAAACTATTTATGTAAAACATAGCTCGGATTACATAATTACAAACATATTAGAAAGTATGACGCAACTTTGATTTTATAGTACAAGATTACGCTTTATTTCGTTAATTATCTTGACAATAGTCCTTTTTTACCTGTTTTACTTCCTCTTTTGATGGCCTATTATTAGTTTAAAAGTAAGCCTAGTACTTTCCTATTCCAAGTTAAAAGTTAAAATGTGATTGTATAAATATAGATTTCCGCTATCCGCTGATTTTCTTAAAGCAATTATTATACACTTCGATTTTTATTAGTTCAAAAACCGGAAACCGTAATAAAAATAGACTGAACATGTGCTGTGATCGCGGGTTCGAAAATAAATTATTAAAAATTAACCTTCTTTTCACTCAGTCATCAGCAGTTATTATAACGTTTTACGACGCTGCAGAATTCAGGTTAAAATTCATTTATATTAAAAATTATTCTTTTTATTTTGATCTTGAAGTTTAATTCAAGTTCTTAGTTTAATTAAGTTCAAATCCTCTTTATTTCAATTGTTGGGACTCAGTAAACAGAGCTTTTCGACCTAAAATTGGAAAATACTAAAAGCTAAAGTGTCTGGAGTATCTTGTTAATCTTTATTTATTCGGGACTTACAGATGTGCTGTTTCGCCTTAAATTTCGTGGCGATAACGTACATGTACTCGTATCTTTCCGTGTTACGACTAACATCACCAGCTAAGAATATATACTTCATTAGAAATAGCAGGAAATATAATCCTGAAGAAAAAATGAGAAACCGAGAACCTTTAAATAAAATTTTTCGCGTTTAGAATTTAATTTGCCTGGCTTCGATGTTATAAATCAAGCTGTGAACCGAACACGGTTTTCGTTACTAGCGGGCCAATAAAAAATCATTAATCGTAAATATGCTGCTCCCATTCTTGATAAAAATTCACCCGTTTTCCTATAGGTTTTGAACGGGACAGAAACCTAATTCTACAGAACTTAAAGGTATCATTCGCATAAGTTTGTTTTCCTCAAGTTGCAGTTCCTCTTAGGAAGAAGCCTCCTTTTTCACCACCCACCCTTTTCGTTATCTTATATCTTCTTCCTAATTTAAGGTTCTTCCATTCAAGGCTAGACCCTGCTGCATCAATGCTGAGGTTATGGGGACGGTTGTTCTCCTGCATAGCAGTGCCCTGTACCAAGGCGGTGATTAATTCTAATTAATACCAATTTAACGGTGAGCTTATTTCTAATAATCCTAAATATTTAACGCTCGGGCCAAAAGGTTGTTTCTCTTCTAGTACCGTCTTAATAGTCACGAGGACGAAAATAAATATCGATGAAAAGAAATTAAAAATGTATATATTATAAAATAAAATGTGGTTCTCAATGTCGATTTTGGTGTATTATTTTCACGCGACTGACAGAATAAAAGAAAAACAAAACAGCATTGCAGTAATACAGGATTTTAACAATCCATGTGTTTCAAATTAATGTATATCACTCGGTACCGCATTATTTCACCAGCAGCAGCTAATAATTCAACAACAAACTATGCGGTCTAGCATATCCAGATAAACGTACCCGTATCCAGAAAACTTTACCCAGATAAACGTTGTGTTTGGCTGACGCTTGCCTTGACGAGTTTTGAAGGCAGATCGGACCGATTACATTTAAACGATATAGACTCCTCGATAGTGTTTTTCGACCGCTACTCGGGTGTCGGATTCTAATCGCTAATACATCTAGTTTAGCGATCCGTGGGTATAACAAGTTACCGGTACAATCTCTATTCGATCAAGGAAGAGATACCAAGAGCGAAGCGGAACTAGATATATCTAGATTTACGGGATATCATAAGAATTAATCCATTGGAACGCTCATAAGCACAGGCTTACTGTGTTTTAAAATTTATCTTAATTTTTTTTTTTTGTGAGAAATCATTATCTAACCAGGAATCGTATCGTGAAAAAAATTATAGAGATATTAAATTTCTACATCAGCAGGCTAGTTCTAAGAGAAAATTATTAAAACAAGCTATAATTATTTTATGCAAATTAAGTTTTTTAATACGTAAGAAGCGAAAAGATTTAATAGTACATCGATGTGCGGTACATGAATAAAAACACGTAGTCAACACTTTTAATGCAGTCACACACTAATACTAAAAACGATTAATAATAAACCATCGCATTTTGAACAAACACTTTCACCATTTCATTACATGGAATAGATAAAATGGCGAACAAATAGTGAATTTTTTTTAACAACATAATAAATCACTTAAAACAAAGTTAGATTTAGTCGTTTGAAATTATAACAATAATTAAAATAGTTTTACGTTAACTTTTCTTCAACAAAAGCTTTTATTTATTATTTTGTCATTAATTATTAAAAGCATTTCACTTTTGTTACTAAAACACTTCCTCGCAGTCAATTACTTTAGAGCTTCGAATGATTACGTAACGTCGAAATACTCAATTAATTATTTATTCGGTAAGTATTACAAAAGTAAAGTACAGGTATGATACGTTTAAAATGACCGATTGTAATAACTGAACGAACAAAAGAAAGCCTAAATTAAATTATTTTATTAATTGTTTTTTTTTTAAATTCAAAGTTCATGAACAGAAAAATAAATTTTATACGACGTCAAAGCGATTGCAAATCTTACATTTTTAGATTATCAAAGATAATTGGATTTTACTTAAATTCATGCAAATTATACACGCAGATTTTCCCTCGAAATGCTTTTTAAAATTCATAAGGTTAAAACTTAAAGACTTACGTATTCTCATCGTCCCTGTTACTGCTATACTTTCTGACTGACTAATCTTTTAACTTTATCAAAAAATGTTTATTAAATTTTACATTCTGTTATCATTCTTTATCGACTTATCTGCTTTAGGTATTTAAAGACTGTTCGCCACACACTACCGTTTTTACATTGTGCACTTCCCTCCTCTATAACGATCAAACGACAGCCGAGCACTTCTCGTATTGACAGATTCCTACTTGTAATAACCGTCCTGAACATATCAGCTAATACTTTAATCGACATTATTATTTAAAACAAAACAAAATTAAGTTTTTTTATCGATCAACGAATGATTATTTATTCTCGAATGACAAGAATTCGAGAATATATTTAACCAACTGCTAGGTTCAGAGGAAATAAATGATGTCGGTTAAGTTACTTTTTTTTTTAGAGCGAAAAACGCTCAAGGGTTATAATCGCCCGGATTAAATATTAATAATGCTATCAAAACAATGTTATTTTAAAATTAAAATAATAAAAATTAAAAATATATATATAAAAATAAATAAATAAAATATAAACTTAAACACTAATGAAATTTAAGAACTTATAACTAATAT
>JAAAKQ030269195.1:0-10641 GCA_010016005.3 Zanna intricata | reverse complement strand
CTCAGGTCGACCACTCCTGAGAAGTGTGGTTAATTGAAACCCAACCACCAAAGAACGCCGGTATCCACGATCTAGTAATCAAATCCGTATAAAAATTTTTATCTTTACTAGGATTTGAATCTTAGAACTCTTGACTTCGAAATCAGCTGATTTGCGATGTCACGTTAACCACTAGACCAACCCGGTGGGTTAGTCTAGTGACCTGAAGCAAGTCTCTGGCACCATATTCACTCCCTCTATTCCGTTATATTTCCAGCACAGAATAATTTTTTAAAGCGTTATTTAGTCAAAGTTAATCGTTCAAATCAGCTAAAAAAATGCACTTGGATTTATTGTAACTAATAAATAAATAATTATGGTATAAATGTGGTAGTAATATGATCAGTTTGTATTGTAATAGTCATATCTTCCTTTAATGGCGAGTGACAATTGTCAATTTCCTTAAAGAAAAAAGCCATATTTATTTGATTCTAAAATGAAAAGTTCAAATGTTTGGACAATAGCCACTAGATAGAAAGGAGGTTCAGCTGAATATTTATTTACTCATCATTGATTCACTACTGATTCGCAAACGTAACAAAACCATTCAATCATATATATATATGTAGGTATATATATATATATATATATATATATGTAAACGGGATTATAAAAAGCAAGGGGTAAATTATACTTATATTATTATAATTGGCAGATGTTGCTGATAATTTTGACGTAAATATAAGCAATGAGCAAAATGATATATGTCATTTCGGACATTAATATAAAATAAGCTGCGCATCTGATTAATACTAGTTTCATCCTTTATTGGAGAGATAGAAATTATAATTATAATAGAAATTATAATACATTCAAAAACGAGAAATACCGTTCTTCGTTTTTCTTTTTCAAATTTATGAACTAATATCGATAATTTGAATTTTTTACTAATATTTAGCGTGTGAAAAAGAATAGATTTCACGCAAAAACATGTTTGGTTTCCTGATACAAAAAAATAATGTTGTATTAATGATAAAAATTAAAGTGAAAAATTAATTAAATAAAAATACCAGTACTACTACTGTTCAGATGATAAAGTTTATGCGCTTCTTTCTCTCAATCATTACCAAATTGAAAATTTTATAATTTATGGTTTCGTATGTTAGTAACACAGAAATCAGCTGGCCAACAATGCATTTATGTCATGACATCATTGCATTGCATGTTCTGCGTTACTGCTGTAAATTGTTGCGAGTGCAGTGTAGTTTAATTAAATGTGTGTGTGTTTGTTTTAATTGGCGTCATACTACAGCAATGCCTTTGTTATTTATGACTGAGGAATACCCCGACATGGTATTTATCTTGGGGCTGTGTGATGGAATTGCAACTGCTGCTGCTACAGAATATCAACAGTAATAAATTTTATGCATTTATTAGTTTTTTACTAAAGTTTTTATATTACCAACGTAAAAAGAATATATTTAGATAACAGATTTTTCTGTTTTACGTCAGTTATTATGAAAACTAATAAAAATATGAATCTACAATCTATTTTATTCAATTGTCAGATCAAAATCCATAAGAAACCTATCAAGTTTAACCCCTAATTTGGGTTCCTAGAATTTCGGCATGAGTGATTTTACATTTGTTTTACTACATCAAAGTAATCCTTTATTCAGGCATTCTGCTTTCTGTAAATATGTTTTTCCATGTTTTTTTTTATATTTTTTTTTGTTATTGGTACTTTGTTTTGTGTTTTATATTTAATTTGGATTACTTTATTTGCAATTTTTTTGCAATTTATTTTTGCTTTTCATGGTTTTATTTCACTCTTCGCCCAGGAATCAAGGCAAGATATCTCGGAAGCAGTATTTCGCTAATGTAACGTTTCCGAATCCATTTTGACATACTATTTTTTTATTATTTTGGCTTGTAGAATAAACTAAGAAAACGCCAGCAAGGTAACTTGAATCACTTTGTATATTTTACCGGAAACCTTCTTAACATATGAATAAATTTTACTGACCAATTAACAATGTTTTAACATATACAGAGACCTAATTTATTCATTTATTATAATTGATTTAAATATGAAATATAAATACAAATTTTTAAATATAAAGCATATCCAAAAAGTATGTTTTTGTTATTAACATAATGTTTTATTATATCCATAATTTCAACAGAAGAAGTCTATCATTACATGGACGTGAATACCTATGAAAAATTTTCATATTTTGTAATCATTTTTTATTTATTTTTTCTTCAAAACGGTGCCACTAGAGAAGGTACTGCACTTTGTACAGAATTTTTCACTTCGGACTCGTAGTAGCACTGACCAGTAAGGGATCGGTTGAGATGAAAAAACAAGTGGCTGTTACTCGGCGCCAAGTCAGGTTTATAAGATAGGTGCTTCAATTGTTCCCAGCCAAATCGTTCAATCAGATTTCGGGTTTCATCGGCAAATTGCAAATGAGCATTTTCGTGAAGCAACAAAATCTCACGTCTGAATATGACTCTCGTTTTTTTTTTTTGGTCTGCACGGAGCATTTACAATCTCACTTCCTGGTAAAAAATCAATCGATAAAACCTCCCCTTTCTTATCCCAGAATACATTGTACATTTTTTTTTTTGAAATGTTGGTTTGAACTTCTATTTTTCAAAGATGTGTGGATCACAATTCCATAGATTACTCTTTGGAATTTGCAGTGATGTCAGAGACCCAAATCTCATCATTAGTAACTATTTAACTCAAAAATATGTCACCTTCATTTTTGTAACCGGTAAGGAAATTTTATTCAAATAGTGACTTGTACAGAATCTAATTGCATGGGTTTGAGAATCTACGTCAATTTTTTGACACCCAACGAGTGCGCAGTTTATGATAGCATACGGTTTGTGTTATGATTTTATCCAGAACTATCCGTAAAATTTTAGCGAACTCAAAACATAACGAAGAAATTATAAACCGTCGATTTTCTTAATTTTTTCATCCACTCACATAAACGAAATCATTATTGACGACGGGAGGACACCTACTGCTTTGCTCGTCATGCAAATTACTGAGTCTCTCATTGAACTACCTCGCACACACTTTCTAATCATTTCACCACTCATAGATTTTTCACAATAACATCATAAATTTTCCAATGGATACCGCAGGTTTAATTATGTCGCGCTTTTTTAAAAATCAAACAACTATCCTAATTTCATAAATGGCGGGATTCTCAATTGATTTAACTTCGTTTCCATAGTTAACAAATTTTTATTTTAATAAAATATGCATATCCAGAGAATAAATATTTTTGAAAATATGTTATTTATAAAATATTTATAAAGACAAAATATTTTTTTTAAGACTTTTATACAAATCATTTTGCATAATTGGTTTTTTTTTTACAGTAAATGTAATTAAAGATACTTTTACAGCTAATTAATTTGTTAAAAATTTAATAAACAATATGAATTTAGGAAAAGGAGAAAAGGGATGTAATTGGGCTAAATACGTAGAATGAGGCTGTTTTAAATAATTAATCTGAAATAAATGTAATGAAAAATTAATTAAAAGTGTTTTAATGAATAAAAAAATATAATTAATGATTTAAATTAAAACCTCTCAAAAATATTTATCTTTCTATTAAAGGAAAAGTTTATAAAAGATAAATGTATTAAATATTTAAGATAAAATTTATAGTTTTTATTAGGAAAAAGTTTTATAAATTTTTTTTTTAATAACAAAAATATTTAATAATAACTACTTTTTCTAAAAGAATCTTCTTAATAATTTTGAACTGAAATTATCCCTTTATTACATAATAAATATTTTTGATAAACAATGTTTAATCAACTGTAAACAAACGTTGCTATACTTGTAATGGCATCTATCAAAATTCAACGAATGAGATATCACTGTGTGCGATCGGATTCTCAGAGCTGCGATTGGAGCACTGCGGCGGTGATAGAAGGAAACGGTTCTTACTTGTCGATAAGCCTTGTACATTTTATATCGAGTCAATTTTTAAAACTTTATAAAATACCAGTTTGAGTAAATTAAATTAAGAATTGGGAAATAAAGAAAACTAAAAAAAAAACAAAAAACAGATTGATTCTCTATCTTTCCATTTTTCAGCATCACTGTCAGAGATGGCGGCTTACGTATAGCCTTTTATGTTTTCCAGTATGGTAAATGTAATCTGTAATTAAAGTTCGAAGGGTTTTCATCCAGAAAAAAAATCGTGTGCGTTCTTAGAAAGTTTAATTCACTTCCTCCAAGTGATAATAACATTCGTCGATGACATAATCACTTTGAAAGACTGGATAACTGTATAAATGAAAAAGTAGAAGATGATTGAAGGAGTCTGAAGAAGATGTTGAATGTGTTGGAGTTTTCCTTCGTTTTTCTAAAAAAATCTATTAGGAACGCTAGCAGTGAACTAGCATTGTTGGTAGTGGCAATATTTTAAGGAAACCGATCCAAATGCATTCATATCGTTTAAAGCATACCGACTACGTTGTGCGCACCGACATCGTAATCGAAGAATATTGCAATATGACTAATTTCTCAATCGTAATGTCTTAAATGATTATTCAACATTTCATTTATGGAAAGGTTTAAATTCATAGGTTCGATATGTATAGATAGTTTGATAGTTATGATCGATGACGATAGTTATATCGATATATCACCAGATCATAACTATCGTTATGATCTGGTGATCATAAAATTTCCATGAACTTTTACAATGAAAAAGAAACTACTCAAAATCAAATATCTTCTGTAAAATGTCCGACTGCAGATTTACGGGCCATTCATTTTTTGCTGATGAGAGCGTAACAATGGTTTCTTGTTTTAATTTGTTGCGTACATGCCTCTTTTCTCAATTAGAGAATGAACCAGAGAATTCAGTTGCAAGAAGATCCTCCTCATTGGCATATCTCTGAATGGGGATTGATTGAATGGCGTTTTCCTCAACCGCTGGATCGGGTGGCATCGACATAGGTTTTTATGCTGGTTTCCAATACAAGGTCTCCGATCTGACCCATATGAATTTTTCCTTGGGGGTTTTATTTAGAACCTTGAATATTTGCCTCTGTTTAAGCCTTGATCTATCCGATTTAAGGAACAGGATTGAAGCGGCTCTCCCCATTACTTCAGATATGCTGGTTAAAATATGGGACGAACACTGTTATCGATCGGATGTGTACTGAGTGAGGAAAGGACATTAAACACCCGTACGGAAAAAATTGTAAGAGTTACTCTTTCATTTTATTTGTGATTCGTTAGTGTAACTCAATATTTAAGAAATATTAAAAAACTTTAAAACCCTAATTTTATTTTTTGTATGCCTTTTTTATTCAAAATAAAATATAAAATTAGAAAGTTATTTGATATATGATGACTGAACCATCTAAATTAAAATGGCTTTGCCATCGATGATTGGCCGAAATAAATAGCAAGCAAATGAAAGTGAACTCAATGGAATTAGCGGAAAAATATAAAGGTAAATAGAAATAACCTGTCTAACGGTGAACGTAACTAAACTGACCACACGCCTACCTCAAATTAAAAAATATATATATTTTTTTTTTACGAGTAAATGGAATACAATGTTATGGAATTTAGGACGTAAATGAAATTAACACTTTACGCCAGCCAAAATTAAAACAGAAAAGTAAGATTTTTAAGACTAAGATGATAGTTGAACGGATTTCAACGTAAACATCAGGAAAATACCAAGATATGGTTGTAATTTTATTTCTTATTGTTAAATTTAAAAAAAGTTATGAAATAGAAATAAAATAAAAGCATAAATTTATTACTGTTATTACTAAATTTAGAATGGTTACTATAATAACAGAACGGGGATTAGTAGTACAAGAGTCCATTGCTATCCGATCCCAGTGGTAGTTTTTTTTTACCCGAGCTCAAAATTGAAATAAAAATTTGTGAAAATTATATCACTATCTAATCTTACAAGATTTAGAATATCTGAATGTTGATTTTATTGGTTTATAAAGATTTCAACCTAAAGTTCAAAAACTATTTGTCCAACTGCAAAATCATTTTTCACTTCTGCATCAATTGAAATTGATGAGAATGGTGTTAGGAATAAATGTAAATAAATATTCGCTTGATCTCTGCTATAATATTTTAATTATTGTTTAGTGAAAATTTTAATTTTCTCCGCAATTGAAATAGGTAATATAATCGAGTATATGATTTTTGATATATATAATACGAGTCATTTGTTGTGGAATTAATGTTAACAGTTTTTCACATTTCCGTTAATAGCCGAATTAATTTTTCATATGCCAATCTCAAAATATATACAATTTTTAGGTTAGTTTATAAGAAAAGTTATTGAAAAAGAGAAAATATTATATACCATACTGTTACCTAAACTGCTTCCATTTTACTTGACCTTTACTTTGTCATGGCAATGGAGAACTGCCTGTGCAATATCATCTATTCCATGTTATAGCGTTCATAATGTGCAGATCAGTCCTAGATCTTCAACGAAGGTTTTGTAGAACACTTACTTTGACTGGAAATGAATTCCGATGCCAAATATGTTGTTTTAAAACTGCAATATTTCAAAGTGGTAATGTGTTACATAATTCGTTGGTGCGTCGTAGAATTTTGAGACCACTGAAAATGCTGAATAGGTATGAATAAGCGCTTCTAAAAGACACTTTGACAGCCAGAAAGAATGGTATTCACTGTCATTTAAAATATCGAATTCCCGAAACTTATCAAACTCTCTTGAATTTTGTACATAAATCATTGAAATGTTAGACAAAACCACCGAAAAGTTACACAATTTAATTATATCACATGAAGTCATTTTCTATTTTACAGAGAATATGAACATTTTTGGAAAGTAAATTACCAAATAAGATATCGATCTGGTAGATATTGATCTTCCAGTATCTAAACAACTTTATCGTGTGTTTGATCAATGACTAAATTGTAAACATTAGCTGTTATCTCTATCTGTTTAGCCTTAGAAGCAAGGTATTACTTCAGAGAATGAATGAAGATGATGTGTATGAATGTGAATGAAAGTGTAGCAAGACTACAACAATAGCTGTTATCTATGAAATCACGAAGTTACTTGTTGTGTAGTACATCTAGCTTCATCTATTAAGTGTTTAAAGCTATTGTTCTTTATTACTTCAAACTCAGAGACGAAACAATAACAGTTGTAGCTCATAGATTTTTGAAGTGCTTTACTCAAAAATTGTTTAATCACTGAATTCGACATTTAACGAAAAATATCAAATAAATATTATTTGTATTATTAAATATTATTTATTAAAATATTAAAAATATTTATTAAAATATCTTATTTTATTAAAATATGATATTTTAATACATACAAACCGTGAGAATAAATCTGAATTTTTATTAACATAATTCCTTAATGGGAACGTAACTTCTTGGAATGGAAATATAATTGTCTATTAAATCCTATATAAATCTTATTTTGTGAGATTTCTTTGCTTTTTTAGAAGTGTTTTGCAAGTAATTTTTATCATAGTTCAAATAGCGTCATATTCTCGTTCCACCATCTGTTTGAAAACGAATTTCATTTTACTCGTATCTGTACTTTAAGAACAAGCTTTTTAAACCGATAATTGACTTATATTATCCTTATATCAACTTGTGTCTCTTGGTATAGCTAAATCATATAAACAGTTTAAACTATTTTTTTAAATGTTGAAGGTTGTGTAATCTTAACCGCATGTACTAACTTATCTGAATTTACTCACCCTGGATGGACTTGTAAAAAATTAATAGTGCAAATTTTAATTTGCTAATAAAGTTAACAAAATTTTCTGCGATTAACAAATATGTTTCCTTTTTTTTAAATCTGAAAAAGGACGCCATCCCTTTTCAGCAGAAAACATTTTGTGATTTATTGGCAGAAGATGCATAAGAAAATCTCAAGTAATAAAAGTGGTAATAAATGAAATCAAAATTATATGATTTTTTTTTTAATTTCTGAAATTTCAATTGGGGATTTCCAGATGAAATTTTTTTGTAATTCACACTATCTTGATGCTAAAGAGTAAAACTTTTTAACGAAAATGTTGTAGTTTTTACTTCTTTTATTAATTATTTGAATCGTCTGAAAATTTTCCTCCAAAACAGACCTTTTTCCTTTTCGTGGTTTTTTTTTGCTCTTTTGTCCTTTTACTCTAACCTTAAATGAACACTGTACAGCTGACCCAAGAGATATTATAACAAATTAAAACGCCGATATCCTTTTTTGTATATTCGTGTTTATAAATGTTTCCTGTGTTTCAATTTCATTTGTCTTTCTTTTTTGATTTTCAGTTTTCATTCCTTCTAAATTTATTTTCTCGAGAAAAAGTGGAAAAGCATCACTTTAATAAAAAAAAGTCAAGAAGATGTGAAGCAATTTTTTCCTTATATTCATTTAGATAGCTAAACAAGCTTTAAGCCTTTAAAATATTGATCAGTCAAAACATGGGTTGCATAATATTAAATGGATCAATATGACATTATGCAATTCTCGCATTCAGAATTTCGCTAAAATCATTATCTTGGTTGAAGTAATAAACTTTCAAGAGCCCTATAAAGAACTATTAAGTTATCAAGAATTTGATGGAGTTACGAAATTTAAAACGGTGGTGTACGTTATGTTAACCATGTTACAGATCTTGTTTTGTTAAATACTGCAAATTAATTTTTAATTCTATTAATTTTCAACTCATTAAATAAATTTAAGTAAACATTTATGAGTGAAAACAACTATAAAGAAATGAATAATAACTTTTACTCAGTTTTCCGATCAATTATTCCAACAATAGGATGCACAGTACTTTAAATGTAAAACGTGATTTTTTTCCTTAAGTAATTTTTCGTTATTAAATACAGTATTATATAAAGTGCCATCCAAATCCTGGTAATAAGACCATCCAATCTATACATTAAAACAATAACTGAGGAGCAACAAACCGGGTTCTTGAAGAGGATGTCCACAAGAGAATGGATTTCCTATTAAGACAGGCGATTTCAAAGTATAGGGAATTTAACAGAGACTAGTGCAATATTCATTGATTTTAGAAAGGCTTACAACACAGCAATGACAGAAGGTGTTTATGAAAAAGTTTGGAAAAACATGGCTTCCAAGAAAAACTAACAAAACTCATAGAAATGTGTGTGAGGGACTCCAAAGCAAAAGTCAGAGTGGAGGGAGAAGTATCTGAGGACTTCTTAATAAATATCGGAGTAATGCAGGAGGATGATATTTTCCCTATCCTTTTTAATTTATCTCTGGAAGAAAGTCTGCAGAAAACAAAAGTACAGAAGAGACGTGTTAAACTAGGAATAGATCTGAATATATTGGCCTCTGGCGATGAGGTTCTTATATTATCAAAAAAAGTAGAAAATTTTTATCCTTTTTAGCTGAAATATTCATCAAAGAAGCCAGAAGTGTGGAACTAAACGTGAATGTGGAAAAAACCAAGATAATCCATTTTGGAAGGAATGGAGGACAGGACAGAAACAGAAGAGTGAAAGTGGGAAACTTGTTAATAGGCTGTAGAGATAAATTCAAATATTTAGGGGTTACTGTAAACAAGAGTAACTCAGATGATGAAGAAATTCAGACAAAAGCAGTATATGCCAATAGATGTCTGGATGCATCTAAAAAATTACTGTCAGTCAAATTATTATCACACACAAGAACAAAATGCAGTTTTACAAAATAATTATCCAACCTATTCTGATATATGGGAGCGAAATATGGGTGAACAGGGGTTGTCCAAGAAGAATGAGAAATGACTCATGATTTTTTGAGAATAAGATGCTGAGGAAAACATTCGGACCGGTCGAGAAAGAGGAACTGTAGAGAATAAGGAAGAACAGAGAATTGAGAGTGCTCTACGAGGATCCTGACATTATATCTACTACAAAATCAAAACGAATAAGTTGGATGGGGCATATACTGAGAAGGCAGCAAGGAACAAAATTATTGCAAGTAATGAAAGCCAGAAGAGAAACGTCCGTTGAGAAGACCAAAGTTGAGGTGGAATGACCAAGTGCTAAAGGATTTGCTGCAACTAGGCGCAAGCATTCACCTGGCTGCGGATAGAGAGAGGTGAAAGAAGATGGTACACGAGGCGAAGCATCAACTGAGATTTGTAGAGCCACAGCAGTAAGTAAATAAGTAATATATAAAACTCTGTGTAAATACGTGTGACAAGAAATAGGTTGGCAGCTTTGCCGTCTAAGTCAAGAATGACCAAGTGCTAAAAACCAATGTGTAATTCTTACCGTGCAGATTTCTAGTCGCTGATTATTATTCTAAAGAATGAAACTATACATTTTTAAATGTTTTTTTCTTTTTTGTATTTAAAAATCCTTTAGTGTTTTTAGATTTTATTACACCTGCACTTTAATAGTTCACTTAAAATTAAAAAATCATAATAAATGAACCAGTTGCGGAACTGGCCAACAGAAGTGAAAACTTAAAACAAAGAATACCGATCACTGATTAATAATTATATTTCATTCTATTGCTGATTCTAATATATGTCATTTAAATAATTCTAATATTCATTTAAAAGGAGTTAATAGACTACTTAAAAAATCTATTTATAACATAGTGTAATGGTTAATTAAATAACTTG
>JAAAKQ030269194.1:13793-27701 GCA_010016005.3 Zanna intricata | reverse complement strand
TTTAATAAATTCCTTTTTTATTTCAGCTTTTTTACCTATTTTTACCCTTTTTATAGTACCTTCTTATTCATTTTTTTATTTTCGTTTTTATATTTGAATGGAAAAGCAGTCACATATTAACACATTGTTTTATTATTTTTTCTTGTGTTAGTTATGAATGGCAATGAAGGAATGCACTTACGCACTTCCTGCAGGGTCGTCGCAGGGTGTGTCAGACTCGAAGCCAAGAAGGAATGAAGCCAGTTCGGTAATGAAGGAATGAACCACAGCATTTTAAAATTTAGTAATTGATCAGTTTAAATTTAATTCAATATTATTTATTTTTTCTGTTTTTTTAGTAACATTAATTGCTTGTGACATCATACCATTAATTTTTAAGTATTACATTTACATACATTAAAAACTACAAAATTATTGTTTACTGTTATCAAATACTGTTTATGTACATCATTCCCAAAAGGATTCTTTCAGACTGTCTGAACAAAATATGCAAATAAATGAATAATGAATGTTAACTTTATTCACTGGATAACAATAAATTAATTTATTAATGAAAAAATTGACAAAGTTATTTTCCTGGTTCCATTCCTATGTTCCTCAAGTGAGAAAATTTTTTTTCATAACTGTTTAACTAGAATCGGTTACAAAAAAAAAAAAAAATAAGCAGTGTTCAGAATTAAATGTAAAAAGTAAGAACAATTTTTTAAAGTGTTGAACCATTCTGTTATGACTTGTTTGAATGATATTAAGAAGAGTTATGTAAATTGTATTACATTAAGATTCATCACCATTAGAGAAGTTGAATACCTTGGAATTGGAGAAATGAATACAAAAACTGCAAAATCCATTAAAACAGACAAGATGGTTACATAAACACAATATAAGTCCCACACATACAATCTCTTAATTAAAAAATAAAAAACAGAAGTTTCCCAATCGCTTAACATATAATATCACCAAGACCATAAATAGGTGTAAGCAAGGTGTGACCAGCAGTAAACCAACATGGCTGAAGAAGGAAGTACATAATGAATCTGAAAGATCTAACACAAGAAAGAATAAAAAACACATTGTTTTATTTCTTCTTGTGTTAGTTATGAACGGCAATGAAGGAATGCACTTACGCACTTCCTGCAGGATCTTCGCAGGGTGTGTCAGGGTCGAAGCCAAGAAGCTAACTGCCCTGACCTAGCAAAGCTAAGTGGGCACTGGACATGAAGCCGTAGCGACCATGAAACAGTGTTACTCCCACCTCCTACCGACTAAACCTCCCGCATTGTCTTTCCAGGAGCGGCTGGAATCGCTTCTCAGCGTGTCATCGGCCAGCCCTGGAGGTCGTGGCATTAAACTATCGTGATTAAACTATCAGTTGCCCTTTCTGCTTGGGCTCCTGCAACGGAGCCCCCCCCCCAAAAAAAAACACTGTTAAATTCATTTAATTTTACTTCCCCATAATCTTGGCACAGATGGAAAAATCTTCTTTATCAGTTACTAATTTTATGATTTATTTTGAGTTAATAAAAAAACAAAAATAGAATATGACATTTTAACTTGCTTGAATTTGGCAAGAATTGCAATATTACATTCAGATCTAACACATGAGACAAATTCAACTTTAATAAATTCCTTTTTTATTTCAGCTTTTTTACCTATTTTTACCCTTTTTATAGTACCTTCTTATTCATTTTTTTTATTTTCCTTTTTATATTTGAATGGAAAAGCAGTCACATATTAAAAGATATAACAATAAACTACAATAAATGTACTAAAAAGAAACAAGTATGTAAAAACATTCAGCTATGTTGTTAGTCACAGCCATTATAGATTCACAAACATTATAGATTTACTGTTACAGAAGTAACTGTTACAGGTGAACTGTTCACCTGGAAAATGTTTACATGGTACAAACTACTAGTAGTTAATGAAACATTTTTAAAATGTCATCAATGTGTTTGATTATATTAGCAGAGTGTGCTATAAGATAAATTGCTGGTAATAAACAATGTTTGGTATTTATAATTCAAGCTGTTATATATATTTATATTGAGTGTTTGTGGCTTTAAGTTTTTTTTTGTAAAATTGGATTTTTTTAGTACATACTGTCTTTATATGTGTATAGGCTGCACATGTGTATAAGCCACACCCAGTTTCTGAGGCAATAATTTTAGGTAAAAATAATTTTTTAGAATTTCGTTGAGAAACCAAAACAGTAATTGAAAAACTTGATAATATTCAAATTCTTAATATCCATGCTGTCCACATAATTGTATCCCTCTGCTCAGAGGGATGAATGTTAAAAAGCTTAAAGTGCTTGCCACAAAACAGTACTATATGAGATAAAGGGAAAGAGGGTGGTAGATACCATTTCTACCAATATTGTGCATACTCTTTCTTTAGTTGACTGGTGTCCAACTAAGCAGTGAAATATGGGTCACTTAAGAGTAAGTTACAACTGTAAGTTTAAATTGCAAGTAGTGTGTTGTGTGCAAAAATTAGAAACTAAGCATCCGGAGGAAGTTCAAAAAACATGAGAAAAATGTGTAAAGATGAATTTGAATTAAATTTGCTCTAGAAAAAACATCCCAAAATTGAACATCTTTTCATGGCAAGTAGAAACCAATCTAAAAAAATATGTTAAGAAAATTTGAACAGATGGTTTTCCGTGCCCATGGAAATGTTACAGTTTGAAGTGTATCAATTATTAGACATCAAGGGAATTCCTGAGTGAAGTTATTCCCATGCCAGTTATGGCTGGGCAAGATGCTTTATGGCACAAAATGACCTTGTGATTTGGTGAAAACAATAGCACAGCTATTTCTCTTGGTAGATGTTGGGACTTCCCAACATCTACCAAGAGAAAACAGTTTACATTTCAAAGACATGTTCTGGAGTTACAGAAGACACACAACTGCAGCACCAACAACTGGAAATGCAGCTGAAATTCCTGTATTCATCAATATACCAAATAAAACAACTGTGAACCATAATGCTAGCTATTACTGTTAATGAACACAAACTCCCACCTTAAGTCATTTTTTAAGAAGCTATTACCTGGAATATTGGTAAGCATGAAATAGAAAGGGTGGATGACTGAAGAATTGTACATGCATTGGTTGAAGACACTGTGATTTCAGCGTCCAGGAGCACTGTTACATCACAGGTCCAAGTAAGTCACAGACAGTTTTTGAAGCTATTTAACAGAAAAAATGAAGAAGTGCAGCAAAAGCGAGCAAGTGCGAATGGTTGTGTTATAACATGGTTGGAGCAAGTGCAACATGGTTGTGTTATAACAGGAGGCATGTTATAACCATTTGACATTTTCAATAGCCCTTTAAGGCTCATTGCGACTGGAGATGCAGTTTGACAGACAAGACTCCAACCAGGCGTTTGAAGAAAGAAAGTTTCATTATTCAATTCTATTACTGGATCATGGCTGCATGGAAACTTATACCACACGAAATGGTCACCAAGAGTTTCAAAGTCACCTCCATTTCAAACCCAACGGACAGCACTGAAGACTACGCAATATGGCAAATATCATTTGAAAACAAGGATTATGACGGAGATGGTGAGAAAGAGTCAACTAATGGGTAGGGATAATTGAAACATTTTTTTTATTAATACTACAGGTGGCTAAAATATAACACACTGGATCATTACAGGAGAAAAATATATCACAAAAGCAACAGGTGCATGTATCATCTTGTAATTTCTGGGTTCGAATCCCAGTCAGGCATGACATTTCTCACACACGCTACAATTCGTTCATTTCATCCTCTGAAGATATAACCTAACGGTGATTCTGGAGTTGAAACAAAAAAAAAAATCTTGTAATTTCGTTCCCCTACTACCAACATTTCGAAACTCAATGTTCATATCCTCTCATTTTCTTTCAGTTGCTATTGTTATGGAGTCGAATACACCAGCTATATTAAAATCTAAAACAATATACAACATGCAGCAATTTAATTTGTAACAATGGAAAAAAGTGAACATTAGTAACATTTATCATCACTTAAAGGCTGCTTACTGTGATAAAAATGTTGATTGTGATTCACCACAATTAAAAAAATACAAATCTCTGCAAAAACGGTTCTTTTGACAATGTAATGAGATTTTCAAACTCATGTACATGACTGACTATAAATTCTGAAAGCCAGGCATAGTATATGTAAGTAAATTCTGGGTAATACGTAGACATTAAGATATTAGGAGATATGTATGTAATGTTTAGCAATTCATAGAGCCAATAATTCTAAAACACAATAATGCTTAGCCACACACTTCATGTGCAACTGCCAAGGCTATTGTGAAAATAAAATGTGAAACCTAATCTACCATCTTCCATGTTAACCAGATTTAGCTATAATTTTCACTTCTTCCCACAATCAAAGAGGGATTTAAGGTATTCATTTCACCACAGTTTATGAACTGAAGGGAACACTGAGATCGTGCATCACAGAAAGATTACCAGCATTCTTTGTTGATAGAATGAGAAAACTCTGATTCACTTTTAAGAAAATTGTACAGCTGTAACTGGTGTCCGATATAATATATTTACTCAGTATTTACTAACAATATGATAAAATAAAGAAATCAATAAATAAAAATTACCAAAAAATAATATTACCTTTATTATCTAGAATTATGTTTTATTTATAAAAAAAAACTGGAAAATTTTGATGGAAGGAAGATTTAGTGTTTAGATGAAATGTGGTTAATGGCTAAATACTGGCTACACATAATCCCAGATTTAAAAAGATGAGGTATGAAATCATCAAAATAGCCTTTTGTGAGAAGTTAACTTGAAAATAAGGCATATTCAGTTAAGGGGATTCTCATTGGATTTTGCACTAAAAGTAAAAATGGGCATTCATTATCAAGGAAAGATGGTGTGAGTTTTAAAAGTGGTGATTTCATCTCTTTTAGAAGAAAATGCAGTTCCAGTTTCTGACAGTGCCATTTATCATTTTTCCAGGAAGAAAAGATAGAAGATTGGATGATTACAAATTAGACAAATTAAAGATAGTAATATAAAAGTTTGGGTTGAATCAAAAGACATTCATTTTGGTAATCATACTTTAAAAATTCAATAGTTTAACAAATTTTAGATTTGAAGGAAAATCCAAATTTTTTATAACAAATTATGTAACAAAAGCTCAAAGCAAAATTATTTTATGATTACATCCTTACTCCTGTGAATTTAATCTAACTAAGCTTTGAAAACAAACAGGAAGAAATGTGTTTATTACTTAAAGTAATGTTACATAATATAAGTTACTATAAGAAAATAAAGTTAATGAAATATGTAAATAAATACTTAAGAAAAAACTAGGGAATAAAAATTAATTGTAAATAATGTAGAAAATTTTTAAATGTAATACATAGTTTAAAAATAAACTGCATTCTACTGTAGCTGTATAGCTGAATTCTAGTGTTGTAAATCTTTAACCCTGAAATGGAAATAGTAATAAATTCTGACGATTCCTACTCAAACTTCTGTTGGTGGGAGTAAACCAGTTTGATTCCTGGTCGTACTTCTCATTAGTTTTATAACATCAACTATTGTGGTTCTGAACACATTATGTTATATATAAAGTGCTTGTTTTACTGTTGGTAATTGTTAGTCATGATTTTCACAAAAGTTTCTATTCCCTAAGTAGAATTTTTAACATTTTCATATAAATTTTTATTTATTTTACAATTACTTAATGCAGATAATTTTTTCTTTATTTATTAAAATATTTTTGATCAGTAATAACCTTGAGGAAGCCTTAAAATACAGATAATTTACATATAAATGTTATTTTATTTTTATTAACTCCTGAAAATTTGTAAATTGCAGATGGAAATATTATTAAGTAAATTAATGTGAATTCTCCAACAAAATCAGATTTTGGCCAATTTAAGGTAAAGAAACAGATTATAATCTGGTAAAGATCATCTCTCCAGTGGCAGTGAAAATGAAAACTACTTAGAGGTCAATAAAGTAGAGACGAGACTGATTCAGAAAGCGATACTATCAATCAGTAGATTATATCTGCCATATCTTCCAATCCTGATAGTGACACAGATAGTGTGAGCAAAGATAATCAAAACTCCATTCAACCATCACAGACTTATTTCAACTTACAGTAGTAAGAACAAAAAAGAAAATGCTGAAATGCAACAGTTAAAGAATTATGTAATTGTTCCATATATTCAGTCACTCAAAGGCAAAAATTGATCATCTACCATCGAAAAATAAAAAAGTGAGAACATTGCAAAGGAATATAGTCCATCAAATTCAGTCAACACTAGGAAAAGCAAAAAAGGTAAAAGCCCAATTGAAACATTTTCTCTGTTATTTAATGGAAAAAAATCTTTCAAATAATTTTGTGTTATACAAATGAGGAGATTTCAAGAATACATCCTAATTATGCAAATATGGGCACCACTCATGAAGATATTTGCACTGAAGAATTGAAGGCACTGTCAGGTATAGTTACAAAGTAGCAAGTATATGGCGACAATGATTCGACAATTTGAATTTTCGATTACATGTTTAGGGGATGATGACAAATTAATGTGAGGAAATAAAATAAAAGAAGACTGATTTGTCCTGATCCACGTGAATTATGGGATAAGTTTACAAATTGTTAAGTTTATAAAGACAGTCAGTCTTATTATTGCACTGGATCTTCCATAACAGTTGGCTAACAACTATTGGTTTTTCATGGCAAACACCCTTTCCAAATGTTTATATCCAATAAATCAGCTAAATTTGGTATCAAAATTGTCATTGCTTGCGATTCAAACACAAAGTGTTGTACAATATAATGCCATATCTAGGAAAGGGCACTATAAACTTGCTCAATCTACTCATTCAATATTTTGTAAAAGAACTTACAAAAAAACTTAAAAAGCAGTAATACAAACATTACAACCGATAACTGATTCACGTCTATTCCATTAGCAATTCTAAAATTAATGTTAGTTGGAACATTGAGACTTAATAAAAAAGAGATACCCCAATACCCTCTTTAATGAAAGTAATAAAACACTGTGAAGAAGGAAGTTCATTTATGCCTTTGATAAGGAAAAAACTCTGTCTTAAACAGCCAAGGAAAATAAGTTAAGGGGTATGCCCCTTAAGGGCAAACCTAGTGCTTTAGGCGATACTTAAGATACTGCTTATAGACGATTCTTATCAATGGAATTCCGTTTATCGGTTAACCCACATTTATGTGCGCAATACATAAATTTATAACAGAATATCAGGCTAAGAAAACTTACAGAGAAGAAAATTACAGTGGTGGATGCTAATTCTTCAAAGGCCTATTACAAACCACATCACGCAGTAGTAAGGGAGGATTCAACAACTACAAAGTTGAGAGTTGTTTTTGACTCGTCATCAAAGACAAGCTTTGGCATTTCACTGAATGACATTTCTGTAGGTCCACAGTAAAATCAAGCCTCTTTAGGATCGTGATGAGATTTTGAACCTTCCATATGTTATCACTGCTGACATAGAAAAAATGTACTGACAAGTAAAATATCCATCCCAATCAACAAAATTTACAATTTATTTTATGGCGACATTAAGCAGATGATCCAACGGTAACTTATGGCACAGCCAGTGCTCCTTATCTAGCACAAGGGTGTTAAAACAGTTAGCCTTGGATGAAGAAAATTCATTCCCAGCAGCATCTAAGGTCGTCATCAATGATTTTTATGTAAATGGTGTTATGGAGGTACAAAAACAATACTAGAGGCCATACAATTAGGCTATGACTTAAACAATCTTATTCACGGTGGAGGATTTCATTTGAGAAAATGGAGTGCAAATCATCCAAATATTCTTTCAGACATTCATGCCAATGATGTTGCTAACAACTGCTTCGAGACTGATCAGGATACAATAGCCAAAACCCTTGGTCTCATATGGAATTCAAGGAAGGATGTGTTTCAGTTCTCCTTCAGAAAAGGGGAATGACAGTTCAAATAACCAAACGTACTAATTTACCTGTTATAGGAAGCATCTTCGATCCACTAGGGCTCATTGGTCCGGTGGTAATAGTGGGAAAACTAATAATGCATCAACTATGCTCTGTGGTGCTTTATTGCTTTCAGAACTTTGCAAAACTCCAATTGATGTACTGCAACTTCAAATCAGTTCTGTTTCATGCTACACGATTCAACAATTAAACTAGCTTGCATTAAGGCGCCTTCATTCCATTAGCAAATAGAATATCAAAAATTCAAACTTTCACTGAAATCAACTCGTGGAAGCATGTTAAGAGCCAAGATAACCCTGCAGACTATCTTTCAAGAGGATTATTACAATCTGAGATTATGGATGTCCATCATTTCTGCAGTCATTAGAAATCTCAGAACATGACATCCATCTTCCGAATAATGATGAAGTACCTGAGCGTCATCATACAGCTTCTTCATTTGTTGCTCTCCATCAGTCTAGAATTAATCTAAAGAATATCTCCTCCTTCATTAAGGCACGTCTTCTTGGCTATTGTCGATTTATACATAATTGTCAATTGCAAAACAGTCACCTGAGTGGTCCTTTATCTGTATGTGAACTACAATCAGCAGAGCGTGCTCTAACAAAAAATGTACAAAGAGAGTCGTTTTTCCAAGAACTTAAAGATCTGGAGGCTAAAAAATCGATAGCTAAAACCAACAAACTTATTAATTTGAATCCATTTTTTGGATGAACATCATTTAATGCAAGTTGGAAGATGGCAGCAGAATTCAGGTTTAACACCATCCTAACCCCCATAGGGGAAGACATCTACCAAGTGACGATTCCGGTCACCACACCACCCTTACTATTACTAGCCCTGAGGGGCTTTACCGGGAGTCACCTTCGCACTGATTACATATCTCAGTCATCAGCCAGCCTCGGTCGGGATGCCCCTGATGCAAATGCCGCAGTCAACATTTAGCATCAGAGTAAGATACCTCAGCAGCAGACACCCTCGCCATAGGCTTAGGTCGACCTACACGTAACCCTAAAACAATATAACTGCAGCATGGAAGCATGAAACCTCATGCCTCCTCTAAATCAATCTAACTACCCATGTGACTTTTAATGCCATATATACAACAATCAAATCGATTGGAGATCAAATTCCCACTCAAAACGCGGCTTGCAGCATGGAAATCTTTTCTTCTTTTTTTTTGTTTAACCTCTGGAACCACAGTTAAGTATATCTTCAGAGGATGAGATGAATGAATTTTAGCGTGTGTGAAAAATGCCATGCCTGACCGGGATTTGAACCCGGGACCTCCGGATGAAAGGCCTAGACGCTACCACTCCACCACAGAGGCCAGCTAGCATGGAAATCTTGACCTATAGCAACATTACACATGAAACATGCATTCACAAAGGGTCAGAACGAAGACTAATACCTCTCAAAGAACTACGTTCACGTGACATTCTTTTCTCGCCACATCTTAGCCCACATCAGACCCAACACCACCAAGGCCGCCCACACAAACGATCCGACCCCGGTGATGCTAAGCCTGATATTCCTACCGACGCTCCAGCAAAGCAGCACAAACCTAAAAGGCAGTTACTGCCCTGCCAGAGCTATGCCACAATGCAATCTCAGTATTAAGAAAATAACCGTGGCTCGTTGCCAAAATCGCCTATGTCCAGCCACATAACTGGACAAGCCGAAATCCTAGCCACATATCTGGACAAGCCGAAATCCTAGCCACCCAGGCTCCTACCTTCTACACTCCCTTGAAAACCCTACACTCCCTCTACACTCCCTTCTCTGCAAACCTGGAAGACGCAAAGATCCGCAGGAAACTAGCAACAACCTGCCACTCAGTCCGGATCTTCCAATTGATCCTTAAATCAAGGCCCCAGTACAATCTCTCAAGTTCCCTAACCACTCTGTCACGTGCAAACTCATACTGGGAACAGATGTACAGCACATGGCTAACACTGTCTGGAACCCTACATTCCAGGCAAAACCCTGATACCAAAAGACGAAACCTAGCCAAGCTATGCCGAAAAGTGCCATGCCTGGAAAGAAACTACATTATGTGCCAATTGAGGGATTCCCATTTATTGGCGCATAAACTAATAACCTCCGGAAACAAGTCATGGGTACACCGACCCTTAGTAGACTCATCACATCGCGCCTGCCACGCAATGAATCCCTGGTCCTCAATTTCATGCAATCAAACCAAGGTTAGCTTTCTTGGCAACATACTGCTCCTTGTGCTTAAAAGCAAGCAAGTCCAACGGCTTAACACCAGCTATCACAGAGACTGCCTCCCGCGAAATTTTCGTGTAACCACCAATAGCAGAAGACGCTGGGCCTGCAATAGGATATCACAATAACACTTATAAACCATCCCATGAGCCCAAAGAGGCGCAGCATACAACATTATTGCCTCGCATACACCTTTATACAGAATTCACAAAGTCCTAAAATTCACCCCTCAATCAGGAATGATAACACCAGGTTTAACACCAGATCAAATACATTCAATTGTACTACCAAAACCTCTACTTTTAACAGAGTTGATTGCTAGACATTAGCATGTCAAAAACTTCCATGTTGGACCTCAATTAACGTTAAATACACTATCATCAAAAATATTGGCCTATCAATGGCAGAAACTTAACAAGATTTTCCATCAATACGTTACTTGTTTCAGGACAAATTCAAAACTTAGACACAAATAATGAATGGGCAACTAGCCTAAGTCAAGAGTGCAAACCCTTCTTTGCCCTTTCTACCCCACAGGTGTAGACTACTATGGATCTTTTATTATCAAATTTTCAAAGAGGAGTATGGATCTTTCTACAAATAGATTATCCCATTGGCAACAGGTTCAACAATTATTACAAAATTTCTGGTCACAGTGGTCCAAAGACTACTTGAATGGACTTCAACGGCGGAAAAAGTGGAGCACTTCCCCACCCAACCTTCTTTGGTGATCTGGCTTTCATCAAAGAAGATCCTACTCCCCCATTGCTACGGAATATGGGACGTGTGATCCAGCTCCACCCCAGAGAAGACAACAAGACTCAAGTTATTACTTTAAGAACTGCAGGTGGCACTTTAACAAGACCAGCCACAAAAATCTGTTTGTTACCTTTAAAAAAAACTAATAGATATGTAATTAGTTTATTTGTATTCTCATTTTCAGCTTGACTATTATATTCAATCAACACAATATTGTATTTATTTTTGTGTGTCAATTTCTCAACTTTTTTACATAATACTGTTAAAGTGCATAACCCTTCAATATATTTTTTTATGCAGTATATAAATTAACTATTAATGTAAATTATTCTATACATATTACACTTTTCTTTGTTTTATAAAAAAGTTTTAGCCAAATGACCTCAAATCAGAATATTTATAAAACAACAGGCTAAAATTACTGAAAAAAAAAAAAAAAAACATTAGAATATATTTTCTATATTTACTCAAAACAAACATTTTAAATGAAAAATATTAGAATACCTTTCCTACAGGAACTGTAATATGGCTTAATAAAAGAATTTTAAATGCGCATGCAAGATAATACGGACATATTCAAATTAACAGTTGTCTTACCACTGTTGGGTTCGCAGGTTTGTCTATTTTTCATATATGAATGACTGCTGTCATAGATAAAAAAAACTGACTTCAAGGAGTCAACTACTTTTTGTTTCATCTACACTTCATTTTCTATTTGATAGTCTCCACCTTCAGGTTTCACTGTTGCTTAGCCTGGTTTTACACCTTTACACATGTAAATGTATATAAAACAAAATTCTCGTTATGAGAGCTGGATTCCTTTTTAACATCAACCATATAAAGCTAAACAATTTTTCTAAGAAACTATCTTAAAAAAGTTAAATGTTAATTTACAACAAATTGTATACTTATCAACAAAAATCATTTTTACCAAAACATAGAACATAAGGACTACATATAAAAATAAGTGTGTTTACAAAAGATAATTTAAAAAAAAATTCTTATAACAAAAATTACATAATAATACTCAATTATACTTCAAAGTATTACAAGGCTATATTTCTTTGCATCCCTACTTCTTATTACATAAACCAGCAGTAGACTACTGAAGTAGTATTTCACAAAACATCAACACATTAGGAAAATGTATTTAATTTCTATGAAATTAATCAATCATCGGGTAGAATTTTTAAGCGTTTTCCATAATGAAATATTTAAACTAACATAAATAGTCAACACTATGAAATGGTACAAGAAAATTTTTACCATTACAAGTTTAAAACTTGCATGCTGGTGCGAGTGGCACAATTATAGATAGCCAAGGGGAAGCAAGAATTTATTTACATCATTAAAACTGTAAAATCAATCTGGCTACAAGTTATATGAAGTAAGCTGATCAATGAAAATTATAATTACTTGAATATTAATATTTGATGTAAACAGTGTTTAAATAATAATAATTCATAAATAATAATACTATACAAAAAGTTTTAAATAATTACTTCAAATTATATATTACTCTTTGTAAACGAAAATGCCAAGAAAAATTTAATAACCAGTGATAAAATACCATGGTCTACATAGCCTAAGTCTGACTCAGAAATGTTTTATTAGATAACTTAAGAATACGCAACTGTCATTCACTTTTTGAAGATATTTAAAGTTCAACTTGTTCTCTGAACTAGCACTACAAACAATTTTAGGCTTGTTATTTCTTCCGGCTCAAAACAATTAAGATCATAGTAAGATAAAAATATATATTTTTTAATACTGCACATAAAAAATAAATTAAAAAAATTATTACATCTAAAAAAACTTGTACATTTGAATTGCTATTGATTAATAATGGATATTCCATCAATGTCATACTTTTTAACAAAATAACTTCTCAATACATATTTATAGCGAAACATTAAAAACATGTTATTTTAAAGTATGCTTATTACTAATATTTCAAATTAAAATTAAATATTTTCAAAACAAATCTAGAAAAATGATTAAAATGTTGATTATGCCTGAACTTAAACATAAAAATGAAAACTACAAAAAATTAAACTGAGTAAGACAGTCTCAGTAATTAAAGGTTTTTGCACATTTTCTTGGGAGATTATTATTGCTAAATTCACAAAAATAAAGTTAAAACTTATACCAAGAATTAAAACCTATTGCTACCATATATACAAAATGAAAAATTCACAAATACATCAAAAGGAGTAAGCACATGAAATTTGTATCCAGGTAGATAAACATTGTAACAGTAGTTACAGAAGGATACAGATTTTTTTTTTGTACGAGGCACAGACCTTTTTTCCTTGAATCCGTAAGTCATTAAAAAGGTATTGATCCAAACATAGCAAAACATTAAGCTATTAATGTAGCAAAATATTAAGCCAATACAAAATTAACTACTATGACTGTGTAAATAATAATCAATGCAGTAATTACTATAAGACAATTATAAAGCTTTTCTTTCATAACAGAATTTTCAACAGTATCAATTTTCAAGACACTGATGCAGTCACAAGGCATATTAGTTTGGATTGCTAAGACCAAATTGCATTCATTTCACAAGTATTACTAGTACAGTCAAAGCTATCGATAATGAAACACTCTGTAATGAAAATATTAGCTGGTCCCTTCACAATTCCATACTAACCAATGTAATTTAGGCCTTCTGTAAAGAAAAAAGTCTTTGAACTTTCTCTATAACAAAAGAAAAATGGCACTTTATATAATTAAAATGGGAATTTTTGAGTTACGTAGTCCAGGTACTGAATTTTGTATAAAGACTGAAGTTTCTCTGAATAGAAGACCTGTTGGACACAATGATCCCATACATTTTAAAATAAATCGTATTTAACTTGACACAAGCCATCATTTCTTCAACTTTAATTTACACTCACCTTTATATTGAAGTTGCTAA
>JAAAKQ030269194.1:0-13693 GCA_010016005.3 Zanna intricata | reverse complement strand
TAAATCGTATTTAACTTGACACAAGCCATCATTTCTTCAACTTTAATTTACACTCACCTTTATATTGAAGTTGCTAAAACTACTGTACATTCTTGGGGTTGTTTAACAGGCTATGCAAAATCTATTTCTAGTTTTACCGTATATGAAAAACCTCATTAGATCATATGTTCAGTACTGCTATTCTTATTCTTTGGAATTTCCATTTACTGTATTATACTACCAAACACAAAAAAGTTCATCAGGAAGCTATCTGTTTATTATTAAAGCTCTTCTTTATTAGTTTTCAGTTATTCTTTTAATAGTTATCAGTTTTAATTTACTGTATTTTTAATTGTATATTACAGTACAAAATCTTCCTTCATTAATGGCCAACAAACATAAAACATTTTTCAGTGGAAAAGAAAGTTAAAATTATTTAGCTGCTGAAGAAGGATAGTAAGCTAGTCAATATTTGCCTTGACTTTAAGCCGACTTATCGATGGAAGCAACTGAGTAAAATTATTGAAGATGCACAACTAGAAAAACTTGTAAAAAAATTTGAGGACCAGTCTATGAACTAGACAAAGCAATACTACAGTGGTTCTGAAATCTATGAAATCGTGGTGCTCTTAATCAACAGACTGATACTGAAAACAAAAGTTGAATCCTTTGCATATAAATTAGGACTAACAACTTTCAAAGCTTTTAACGGTTATTGCATAAATTTAAACAAAATCAATTGATTTGGTAAAATTTGTGGCAAAGCAAAAAATGTTGAGATTAATGTTACAAGCAACTAGATTTATATAAGCGGCCTAAAATAAGTGTGGTTGTGGGAAGGCCAACAACCTTACGGATGAAATGGAACTTTTTTTTAAAACATATCCAGTAACTCTTAAAATTTAAAGGTGAAAAGTGCAGGAGCAAAAAATGAGCGACTGCTCTTGTTTGCACTACGGCAGGAACTGAATATAAGCAGTTACTAGTTGGAAAATACAATGTTTTAAAAACATGAATTCTTCACTTGTAAAATAATGAAACAACAAAACTGCATGGATGACTGCTGTAATATTCAAAAAAGAAATACGGACATGGAATGCTGAATTAACTAAAACCAGAAGGAAGTATTTTTTTATTAGTAATTATACAGCATATGTAGATATCAAAGGACTCAAGCAAATTAAAATTGATTTTTTACTGGCAAATACAACTAGTATCCTTCACTTGATGAATCAATGAGTCAACAAATGCCTGAGACTACTACAGAAAGAAAATAGTCCCTAAATTCACTGAAGGGAGAAAATAACGCATCAAATGTAAGTTATGTGGCACAATGTGCCTTCTTGTTAAAATATGGGGATTAGTTATACCTTCAACTATAAATGTATGTTTAAGCATTCCTAGCGTGTACTACAAAGAAGTTATTCTGACAACGAATATGACAAAGAAGACAATCTACCTCTAAGCAAAAGGATAAAACAGTTCAATTCCCCAACTGTTCCAGTCTTTATTTAATATCAACAATTACCAAATGATTGATAACAAATTAACCTCTGCTGTAGCACTTAATACAATAACAGCAATGAAAATATTCTTAATAAAGAAAGAAAAAACAAAATTCTGGCCAGTTCTTTTCTTTCTCTTAATGAAGAAATAGAAAAGAAATGGATCATGAATTTCTACCCCCTACTTCAAAAGAAGTCCTAGACACAAAAAGGCTGGTATCATCCTACTTAAAATGTCAGAGTATGAAGTGTTGTAATGTGTTCTCTTAGAGAATAGCATAAAAGATGTTTATTACAAAACAAGAAACAAACAATAAAAACAAACACACATTTCTTCTTTCTTTCTTCTTCTTCAATAAAATAATTGTGTGTAAATAAACAGAATATTTAGTAAGTTTTTTTATAGTAAAGAATGAAGAATTTATTTCATTTTTTTATCTAAATAAATTGATTGGAATTATAGTCATTGGATTTATGTGTATATTCTCCAAAGACTGTCTGAACAGTGCCATAAGTCAATTTACTCTAATTTCGCTGTTATTATATCTATTACTTAAAAAGTAAAAAATTTCCAAAATTTTTATTTTTTTATTTTTTCTTGATACATTAGGGTAACAGATACACATCTAACTTTCCCAGTAACAAAATTACTCTGTAACAAAAATATTAAGTGGAACTTTTGAGTTCTGTTTAACAGAGATTCAACTGTATAATTAACATTTTCTATTTGTATTGAATATAATTTACGGAAAACATTCATAAAATAATATCACAAGAATCAGAATCAATGAAACAAAAAGGTATTAAAATTAATTATAAAATAAATAAATAGGTGGGATTTGAATAAATTATAACGATGATATACAACATAATTTATAAAAAAAAAATAGTTAATATAATAGTGGTATCCATTACTTTGCATGGTTAAAAGATGCCATAAAATCACTGATCTTAAAATAATTTTAATAAAACAAGTGTAGTAATAATATAAATCATAACCACCAAAAAAAAAAAAAAAAAAATTTCATTGTAAAAGTAGATCTCCTTATGATAAAAAAATTATAAAATAAACAAAAAATATTGGTAAATAATACAAACTCTGAAAAGCACTTACAAAGTGAAACTAAAACAATTATTTGCCTCAAATCTGAAAAAACTGATATTTTTTAAAAATAACAAAAATTCACTCAAATGGGGCTGTTTCAATTACAAAATAAAAAACAACAAAATAATATTTTTCTAAGTAGATGATTGCTCTTAACAATTGAGGAGCATGCTTGTTTTTTCAAAACCAGTTATTATATTTTGAAACAGCTCCATGAATAATGAACCTTTGTAATTTTTTAAAGATTCTGGAAAAACAATTGCTATTTGAGGAATACCTTCACATTAAGTGTTTTTCAGAGTTTATTATTAAGTTTTTTTTTAATTTCATAATATTTTCATCACAAGGAAATTCACTAGCACTTTTATAATGCAATGACTTTTTTTTGGATTGTGATTTCAGTTATTTTGGATATAATATCTTTCTTCATTTTCATCATGATGTATATGATGACAAAATAAATAAAAAAACAAATGGAACATCATTCTACCCTTTAAGTTATAATTGTCAATTTCCCCAGCAAAAACACTTTTGTTTATATATGTATTATTTATTAATTTTTACTATTTATTATTTATAATAATAAATATCACATTTCCATTTAACTGATAATTACCTTATCTTAGACCAGTCGTAATTCAGCTATGATTTTACTATGTTTACCTTTCATCATAATAATACTCAAAAAACATATACCTTTATTATTAATATTTTTGTTAATTAATAAATACATTTCATTTTACAATTAATTTTATTTTTCAAATTTAATTTTTTAAATTTTTAATTAATATTATTCTTTATTTATATGTATAATTATTAAAGATTTTTTGATAATAACATCTAATATATCCTAGTATTTTCTGAACCCTGATAGCTAATGCCATCTGACAGAATATGCAAGGTTTTAATTTTTTTTAACCCTCCATTGGTTGAAGAATGTGAAGCGCTCACTTTAATTTTTGATTTGTTGGCCTGAGTTTTGTTTTTCTATCCCATCCTCAGTAGCTGTCAGTTGTATGTGAGGGGGTGGATGATGATGATGATGCACACATACTCCAAATCAACCTTCAGTCGATTCAGTGCCTCTGAGCTGAAAATTAGAGCTCACCCACTGACCACCCATATTACTCTTTTAGTCTAGTTAATTTTGTTTTTGAATAAAGTTTTGATTTTAAGTGTTGTTATATTTTAAGTTTTCATATTAAGTACAATAATATGTACCAACATCAGCAAATAGTGAAGTGGTTAGAGGAAGAGATGTCCAATGGTAACAAAGGTATTGACCCTTCTGATTCTGAAAACAATTATGTAACCATCAGAAATGATGACAGTGAAAGTAAACAGTCTGCGGAGGAAAAAGATAGTGATTTAGCCAATGGAGAACCAATTTATTTAGATCATGATAGTGTAATGTTTGGAATATTTGTCCACTACCCCTAAATCGATGTAGATTGCAAAGAAACATCGATATTCACCCAACAGGAATCAAATAGGACACCAAGAATCCTGCAAAAAAATTTTCAGTTTGGAGTCTGTTTTTTTTTTTCTGAATCAGTAAATAAACCATTACTCATCACACAAACATTTGGCAAAAGAAAATTGAATAAAACTATAATCTTTGTTTCCTTTCAAGTATTTGACACAACCCTGGAAGAAGTAAAAGCTCTGATAGGTCTATTCTACATGGCTAATATTCAAATATGGCTATATTCAAATATTCTCATGTAAATGTAACTCATCTGTGCACTACAGATGGATTGTAGTGGAACTCTTTTGCCAAACAATGACTTATAGGCATCTTTATTTGTTGTTGCGTGCACTTTCATTTGACAAAGCAGCTGTACAAGAGAAGCAAAAAAAGCACTGAACAAGCTTGCTCCAATATGCAATGTCTTTGACAGATTTGTTAAGAGGTGCCTGAAGAATTATAGTGTTGGCAAGTATGTAACTTTAGATGAAATGCTTGAATTATTCAGAGCAAAATGTTCATTCCATCAATATATGCCAAACCAATCTGCAAAATATGCACTGAAAATGTTTGCGTTGGTTGATAGTAAATGTTCTACACATTCAAGTTAGAATGTGTACTATGAAAAACAGCCTGATGGACCTTTTGCTTTAGATACTACACCTATTGCAGTAGTTATGAAAATATATTTAACAAACTACTGGCTGATGATAACGAGTATGAATAGGCTGCCTATCATAAACAAGTTAGGGACAGCGTAGATAAGTTCAGCACAGATTGCCCTTCGGATGAGATAACGCTAGGTATGGTTACTGGAACAGTATCCGGGTTGAAAAGAGGTAAAGCCCCTGGGTTTGATGGCGTAACAGTGGAATTGGTAAGAGTGGCTTTTCCCCATTGTCGAGAAGAGATTACAAGATTGTTCAAAATTTTATACAAGGGACAGGGGAAGGATCTGACCTCGTCGAAGTCATATAGGCCCCTGACACTTTTACCGGTGTTGAGGAAACTCTATGAGAAAATCACGTTCAACAGGATCTGTGAGAGAATGAATAGGGCTTCTCTCCTAGAGGCAGTATGAATTTAGACCTGGGCGTGGAACTGAAGAGGCAATATCATCGTTGTTGGAAGCTGCAGAAACATCTGATTGCAGTTATGTGTTGTTGTGTGTGTTCCTCGATATCTCGGGAGCATTCGACAGGATGTGGTGGCCCTCTGTATTGTATCTGTTTGGAAGGGGAGGAGCTACACTGGAAGAATATAACTTTCTGTGTAGTTACTTCAAGGATAGAGAAGTATTGGTACAACATGGTTCTGTGGAATGGAAGAAGCAGCTGAGTATGGGATGCCTGCAAGGTAGTGTCATGGGACCTTTGATGTGGATCATCAAGTTCAACTCCTTCCTAAGACTTCGGCGAGGGATTTTAATGCGAAGTCTCCTGAATTTGCTGGTATAATATTGACAATCAGAGGCCTACACCTGAGCGAGAGAATAAATGCGTTGAGACTGACTTGCATCAACGTGAATGCAACGTTTGTACGTGGAGACGCGCAATTGGTCATAGATCTCGTAGATGTTGCCTTTGTTACTGAAGAACACATTAACAACTATAGCGACTGAGGACACTTGACGAAGACAGTCTGTCAGAACATATGTTTATCAGATTTATCTCAAACACTCGGATTAAAATTCATCTAGATGAAACTGATAATTGGAGGTAGTATGCATCTGATTCTCTGAAAGTATAGGACGAAGGGTAATTGGTGTCACGTCACCAGAAGAGCTGATGATAATGGACGAGTGTCTGAATTTGGAGGTTACAACCACACAATGAGAGAAAAGGCACATGTACTGATGGAACCCAGATGTTAAACTCCTTGTGGAGATGTTTGAGGTGTTGGAACAGCATGCTGGGGTGACGGCTACATTCTGGAATGCTGTAAGAGATCCAAACTTGTACTGGTGAAAAAACCAGATGCTGGAGGGGTACCTTAACTGTACTGACCCACTATGCTTAACAAAAACAAAACGTGTAAGGTCCTAGAGCGCATGCTGGAGGCGAGATTAAGCCAAGAGATAATTATGAAGGGAGGGCTGAGTGAACAGCAATTTGTATTCAGGATAGGAAGGTTGACAACCGATGCTGACAGAGTAGACTGAATAGCAAATAGAGCAGCCTCTGATATGTAGAGGGCCAGGAATAGTAGTGGTAGTGGTTCTTTTTAGACATGCAGAATGGTTTCAACTCCCTCAGCTAAGGGTCAATCTTCCAGGTTCGAAGGAGAGGGCATTAGTGGATACCTCATAAGGATGATACAAAACTACCAGGAAGAAAGGAAATTTAGTTCTGTTCTACATGTGGGATGCCCCAGGGTTGTCCTGGGCCGCTGTTATGGAATGACTCTATGATGTTATAAGGCACCAATACCCTGCTGAAGTACTCCTCTTTGGCTTCGCTGATGATTTGGCCTTCATGGTGTCGGCGAGGATGGAGGGCAAGGTGGCAGATGCTACTACCGCTGCAGCATTGGAAAAAGCCTGAATGTTGAGCAAGGGGCTCCAGCTGTCACTCGGGAAATCTATATTCATTGCAATGATGGGGAGGTGCCACATAATGCCCATTCCGATTAAAATAGCCAATGAGCTGGTACAGTCACAAGAGACCACAAAATACCTGGGGTATGTGGCTGAACCAAAACAGGTCTTTCATACCTCATGCCTGTGATATACCAGAGGGCCATGTGCCACCAGGAGAAGACTACATGCGCATGTAGTTAATTCTATCTTCCTGTATAACCTTCCCGTGTGGATGTGGGGTGCAACAGATGTCTCTTAGATGGGGTCCAGGGGCAGAAGGCTCTCAAGATTGCATTAGCTTATGCCTTGCCTAGTATCGACTGAGGCGATACTAGTGATTATGAGGGGGCCACCTTTACAACAACTGGCCAGGAGGAGACCAGAGATGATGCCTACATGCAAAGAGTCTGGCAGGCCAGATGGTCGCATCCACCAAGGGTAGAAGAATGCATCACTTGATTCCAGAAATCAAACTGTGGGTCAGGAGCCAATTCCAGAAATCGAACCACAGGTCAGGGGGGGTTTGGTGAGCTGAATTATTGGCTCATCTGATTCTAAACAGGCCATGGGATGTTTAGGGCTTACTTATATGGCAGAAGAAGGGCTGATGACCTCATTTGCCTGTACTTCGGAGATCATGATACACCAGAATATATTTTATTTGAGTGTTCAAGATGGAAACTAGAATAGCACAAGTGTGCTGTAGCCTCAGGGCTGGCTAATGTTTAAGTGTAATCGGTGCTATGCTCACGGGGATTTCAAACTTTAACATGATCTTGGGATATATAACAAGGATCTTACAAAGAAAGGATTGGGAAGCAAGGGTGTGAGGAACAGCCCTCTGAAGAGCTACCGTTCATCTGTGCTTGTATGGAAGGGCAGTAGTAATAAAACATGAGGACTCTCTCAACCCCCAAGCCATTATGTCCAAGTCCTGGTGGGAGTTCCTCCAGTTGGGAGAGTCCATGTTAGAGGCAATCATAAGAACCAAGTCCCAGCTACTGAGGTGGGGTGGCTGGGAACAGCATACCTAGGTGCGGCTCCTCCCTGGCGGTTTGAGACAAAAGCATCTTCCAGGGTCATATTATGCTTAGATGCAGGTCCAGTCCTGGAAACCAGGTATGAAAAACAAAATAGAAAAGCATGATGATGTGCAAATTATTTAGAACACATATTTCTTTAATGGATCTATTAAGTTGATGGGAAATTGCCGATTTTACATAGATGACTGTTGCAAGAGAAGGATGATTATGCTTAAATTTAGAAGTCTTCTGAATGGAAGAAAATACAGAAGAAAACAGAATATGTAGTAGTATTTTATACTAGAAAGTATGAAATATACAAAACAGTATAAACATATTATACAGTAAACGTATACGCAGTATAGTATTTCATACATACTAATTTCATAAGTATGTAGAAAAAATTCAATTTGTTGTTTTTGTTAAAGAAATCATTTAGTCAATAGTTTGATTTAAATGATAGAAAGACCTATTCATAATGACATATATATCCTTTACTTTTTTACATCTCAGTATGTTCATTTTAACATCTTTCAACTTTAAATAAACCAATATCTTAACATATATTTTTAAGTTATTTAGTCTGAAAAAGTCACACATTCAAATCTCCCCTAGCCTAGTTCATATGTACCCCAGAGGGACTGCGTTTGAACACTTTGCAAGAATTGAGAAAAATATTTTTTTAGCAAATCAAATAACATCAAAATTCTTTAAAAATTATAGCAATAGAAACCTAAAAGATTAGATGGTATGCAGTTATTAGTAACAATAAAAATCAGTACAAGAAATTAATTCAAAAATCATTCAAATTTACCTTCTCTTCATAATGATTCATATTGACCAAATCTGTTACAAGTAAATTACCTAATAGGGTAGATACATCTAAACATCAAAAGTCTCACATCATGATAGCAAACTCTAAACCAAACATAACTGAACTTCCTCTAAATAGATTATATCATTGGCAACAGGATCTATATATTATTACCCCTTCAGAAAAAAAAAAGAATGGATAACTTCATCACCTAACCTCAAAATGGCACCATGGTTTTAATCAAGGGGTTTTAATCAAGGAGGACAATCTTCCACCCTTGTAACAGAAAATTGCTTGGGTCATTGAGATCCACCTATGATAGTACAACAGAATTTGAGTGGTTACTTTGGAATCTTCCAATGGTGTTATTATGAGACTAATAACAAAACTTGGATTATTACCAGTTTCAGAAAAAGATAATGTAATTTCAGTTTCAAGTTATTTATTTATTTATCTTTAAAATATTCACACATCAGATTACATAATTTGCTATTTTTTTAGTAAATGTAATCCTTAAAGTGTAATTGTGTGTGTGTTTTGTGTGTGTATGCACATGTACATATTGTGACTGTTGTGGGGGGAGAGAGGGTTATTATTCTTTTATGTATATGAAATGTTGGGGAAATTGTGTCATAAAAAGGCACTTGTCATTTTTTCATTGTCTTAAAAGTTCAATTTTATTTCTCTGTGTAATCAAATGGTGGTGAAAACAGATAGAAACTATTCTTACTCATCATGTCAATAGTGGTTAAATATTATAATAAATTTTTTTTTAGTATTACAAATGACCAAACATGCAGTATTTACCACCCTCTACTCATTATTAAGTTATATACCCACAGGTTTAACTTTGCCGGCCTCTGTGGCACGAGTGGTAGCATCTCAGCCTTTCATCCAAAGGTCTCATCCTCTGAAGATATACCTAACGGTGGTTCTGGAGGTTAAAAAAAAATGTTTAACATTAGATTATATTATTAAGAATTAACAGTCAATATTCCTACACACATTGAGCCATCAGGGGATGAAACAAAAAGAAAAAACTTTTATTTTCTCTGTTTTCCAATTGTCTTTTAAAATTACATGTTTTAATTAATCCCTACACGATTTATTATGTTCATATATTTGGTTAGCTCAAGAATTTCTGATGATGGCATTCATAGTAGTAAGAAAATATGACAAGATTTTGCCCTGGATTTATATCACTGTGAATCTACCATGTATAAAAAATAAAATAAATTTGGTACTTGTTTGTTATCAAACCACCACTTTTTTTATGCAACTTTTTTGTCAAAAAAAACAATGTATTAAACGTATTATAAAAATTTATTAAACAAAAATATATCCATTAGCGAGCATAGGTTGTTTGTTTAGACTAATATAGCACACTATGTAGCACTTTGTGTGCATATTTCATGTTAATTATATGAGGTTAGTGAGAGAAACAAATATAGATTATATTGATTTAAGAATGATTTGTGGTACAAAGAGCCTATCAACATAATCTAAAGCGTTACATTATTTCTGTTTTTCATAAAAAAAATATACTTTTTCCATGTTAAATAATGGTTATTATTCATTTTCTCATGAAATCTAAAGAAGCTGTATAAAAAAAAAGTGGCAGTGCAATAAAAAAACAAGTACCCTAAATTTTTACTCATATAATATGAATAACAATTAACCATAAATCTTCAGGGGATAGATTTACAACAGAATAATAAATTAACCAAGCCAAAGCAAGAGATACCTATATTATAAAAATGATAATATGCATAGATAATATACTCACAATATCAATTCAACTATGTAATTATTACATAAATAGCAAAACTATTAGTCCCTGTTATGTACCCTCATATGTCTTTTCAGACTACTCTGTCTGGCAAATGCTTTTGAACAAATAGTACAGGAGTATGGTTTCTCACCTGTATGTGTTCTCATATGAGTTTTGAGATGACTGACATCACCAAACATATTGCTACAAACAGAACATTTATAAGGCTTCTCCCCTGTGTGAGTCCTCATATGCCTCTTAAGATCACTCATACGTGTAAATGTACCACTACACAATGAACACATGAATGGACGCTCTCCAGTATGTGTGCGCATATGCTGTTGCAAATGACTTGCCTGATTAAAGTATTTACTGCACACGCTACACGTGAATGGTTTTTCTGAATTCGTTGTTTGGACATAAGCATGTTGTGTATATAATCTACGTGGCTCACCAGTTGAATAATTATTCTCCTTACAAGCAGGTGAAGTTTTCTGCCGAAGACAACTAAGTACTTTTTGATCGATCGTTCCCTTTAACATAAACACAAAATAATTTATAATAATTTTCTTTTAAACAACATAATATTATACAAAAAATCAGGGGCCACTGAGAACTGAAAAGACAAAATTAACCCTTCTTTACAGTAAATACAGGAGAATGTTTGGGATATCCTAAATCATGTCAGTCAATTTATATTTCTAATTACATTTAATACTCATTATTTCATTCTTCTGTGTACTTCTGCAAAATATTATTCATTAACATTACTAGTTTACAATATTTTCAACTTAATTGTTGAATGTGCACAACAAGAGAATAATTTACTGCTACACAGTTCCTTTGAAAATGTATTATCTTTCACCCAGAATATTTTCTGCATCTTCTAATTCAGATAACTATACAATATACTTGTGTATTCATGTTTTGTGAAATAAATTTATTTTGATGAAGTAAATAAATGCTCATGCTTCAAATGTTGATACACTATTAAAACCACATATTTCTTTATTGCAAACTATCATGCTTGTCACATGCATTGCATTCAATCTCAGAGGTGAGTTATTTATAAATATATAATTACAGGTCTCAAATCACATATCTTTCTCTACAAACATAAAAGGTGTGCACTCATAAATAACCACAAATAATACCCAACCTTATGTTTCATAAGAAATATTCCATTATATAAGGAAATGGAAAATTCCATTTACAATGTAATAAAAAGCAGATTTTAACTGTTATAAAATTATAATTATGCATAAGTAGTTTTATCAATGAGTAAGTACTTCTTTACATTTTGTAAAATATATAGTATTTGTAATAATTTATTTTTATTTCACTTTTATGTAAATTACACTATTTTTTATTACCAAATCATTGATTATTTTATAAATCAAGAAATAGGTAAAATGATTATTTCCCTAAAAATAATAATACAGTGCTCATAAAGTCTTTCCATGATTACAAACATTTATTACAAAAAAACTATTATGTTTTTTGTGGCAAAAGAAAGAAAACATTACGTTTCTTACTATGACAATAAACTTCAACAAGTATGCCTTTTGTCACTCACAGAATGCCCAACCGATAATCAATTTCATACCATGTGTTGGTCAACATTTCTTCAGAAACACTAGAACAGCTTCAATTATTCTCCATCTCAATGTCCAGATTGGGTATGGGTGTTGCATAGAATCTGTTCTAAACATAACCCCAGAGAAAAAGATATAAGGGAGTTATGTTCGGTGATTATGGTAGCCAGGGAGTGGAACAATTATACCCAATCCACCTGCCATGAAATGATTTATTCAGAAAATTTTGAACTAGTAATCCCCAATGTGATGATGTATCATCCTGGTGGAAAACCACCCTAGACTGCAAGACATTAAGTTGAGATATAGCAAAGTGTTGCAGCATACTAAGAAGGTAAATGTTAGTTGTTATTGATTACTCAATGAAAGAGAAGGAACCAATGATTCTGTTATGCATCAAACTGCACCACACACTCACTTTAGGCGAGAATTTCTAATTTTTTTTTTACCTTTATTTTCTGAGCCCCATATTCTTACATTATGCCTGTTTACTTTCCCAGAGGTATGGAAAGTACCCTTGCCTGAAAAATGCACACACTGCAGGTACTCATTGTCATTATCAATCTATTGCAAAATCTTGATTGCAAAGGCAGCATAACAAGGGTCGTCATCTGGCTGTAGATGTTGCAATAACGGAACTTCATATGCGTGCAACCTTAGTTTCTTGTGTAAAATTTTGTGCACTGTTGACCAAGAAATCCCTAGTTCACGAAATGCATGATTGGTAGATTTGGAAGGGCTATGTAGAAATACTTGGTGCACAACCTAATTCCTCTTTTCATTAACGGATGGCCGCCCTTTTCACAGAATATAGACTACTCTTCTACATAACAATACTCTTGCTATCAGGTGTTGGTCAACCATATTCCCTTCTAAAATTTTACTGCATAGTAACCAGTGATTTCAACTCATGATATTACAATACAGGCGCTTTGTCCTGGATTAATGCCATGTTATAAAAAATTGATTGCAGTGATGTACCTGTAACTAAATTAAAAAAAAACTTGATAATTTTTTTTTCTTTTGCCACAAACAGCACAGTTATAACTGCAGTATTGTTTTTGTAATTATGGAAAGACTTTATGAACACCCTGTAAAATAAATAATAATACATATATATATATATATTATCATCAGAGTAGGTAAAGTAAAGAGTAGATAAACTGGTCATTGGCTAAAAAAAAAAAAAAATTAAATAAATATTTTCCAGTCAAATGTATGAGAAAATTTGATATTCTAATACCATATGCAAGACTAATATATATTTCCTTTATGTAAAAATCAAACTTATACTAAAAAGATTTATTACCATAAACACATTAAATTTAATTCCTAGATATTTTAAATGAAAAAAAAAACACTTGTCTGAACACAAATTCATTGCTTAAAAAGAATCAACTGAAACTGCATGGTAAAAACCTGTTCAAAACTTGCTCTACTTCCTTAAAGTTTATTGAAATGGAAACTTCTTTAAAGTTGAATTTAATAATATTAATAAATATTTTACAAGCAAAAGCTTACCCACCATATCCATAATTAAACTTCTAAAATAAAAAAACTAAGCTTTTCTGGAAAACAATGGAAAAAACAAAAATTTGTAGGTTTATATATATATATATAAATAAACAACAACTTGAGCCACCTAAGTACAGAACAATAAATAAAGTACAATGACCCCTACCTTACACTACCATATATACAAAAATGCTTTGGCGAATTTCTCGCAACCTCAGTTGTAATCCATTTTTTTAAACTGATCTTGTCATATTATACATAAACAATATTAATGACAATAAAATTTTTTTATATAAAATACAATAAAAACTTTGTTAAAACCTTTTTAAATATAAATTATA
>JAAAKQ030269172.1:0-10641 GCA_010016005.3 Zanna intricata | reverse complement strand
CCTGACCGGGATTCGAACCCGGGACCTCCGGATGAAAAGCCGAGACGCTACCACTCGGCTACGGAGGCCGGCTATGTGAAATAAAATGAAAACTAATGAAATCTAATGATAATATCTATTATGAAAGACAAATATCTAATCGCACTTCAATAAATTTTGCAAAACTACAACAAATTACAATGTATCATTAACATTATAGCATTTAATAATATTCACGTTAAAAATAACCGCTACCAGCGATCTTGCTAATATTTACTGGAATTTTCATGGAGCTTAAAAATTAAATCTTTTCCCAATGATAAAACTAAAATTCCTTACAAAAATTTTTTTAATACTATTTTTATTTTTTAATTAGGGTTTACTTATTTTCTCTTTTTTTAAGTACAGTAACATTATTGTCGCAGATTATCTGATACTAATCATAAAATCACTTCAAGATTTTTAACTGTTCTTAAAAAACAAGTTACTCGTCAGAGAAATGCTCTGCGATTTGAAGATACCGTTGCCTTCTTACTAAAGCTAATATACTTGACAGGTTTCATTCTAGCATACTAAACTTTCTGTATTTTAATTTAAATTCAGTTTTACAAGCGGAACATTCAATCTTGTCATAACAGTAAAAACTAATTGTATAATAAACATCATTACTCTCAGGGAAAATAATTTTAACTTTTGAACCTTGTGCTTCGGATATATTGCTCGTACATTCATTATAATCGTACGAATGAGTTAAATATGTAATGATAAGCAATAAATTAATTTTCTCGATGTAGCAATATTATTTATATTATGCATTATTTATTGTAGTGTTTCAAATTCAGGATTGAAAAACTTTATAGTAAGAACATTAAAAAATAATTCGGAAAATCTACGTAATGCATTCTTCTTTTACAGCTATTTTATTATAAAAAAAATCCCAATCGATCTTTATCGTGTAGCGCACGTACTATACAAACAATTTTAATTGATCATCTGATCTGAACAAATGACCTCCCCATTCAGCAACCTTCTACAGACTAGTAATAACCCATCTTTCTCTAAATATTAATTAGAGATTTTTTTTTTAGCAATTTTATGAATCTTATTACACACAATCAAATATTTTCCTATAGATCTGAGGATGTTGTACTGCACAAATAACGTTATTATTTTTTACGCTACTTTATAAATTTAACATCTTAAAAAACTAAATTAGAATTTTATTTCTCATTACATTTAATCACATAATGATTTATTTTTCTAAATATTTTGTACCCTACTTCAGTTTCTATTTGAGTAATTGCTTGTCAGAATGATAAAATAGAGAAAGGGAAAGTGGAAGAGTAAAAACTGATTAAGAATGGAGATCGTAATTTTTACATATCGATAATTTAATTTAGCATGTATAATTTAATTTAGCATTTAATTTAGCAATTTAGCACTTTGCTTTTAATGAAAATTTGTAAATAAATTTATAATTTAAAAAAAAAAATTGTACGTAACTCTTTTCTAAATCTGAGCTTATGGATTGTTATAAATGATGATAAGTTTTCTTGTAAATTAAAAAAATTTTCTTATAAAAAAATCACGCTTGATTAAAAGGAAGTGAAATATTTTTATCTTTTAAATATACAAATTTTATATCTTTAATCTAAGACTAAAAAAAAATTTTGTTATTAAATTTTTTATAAGAAGTTTCTTATAAAATATATGGTAAAATTATTTTTTATTATAATAAAATATTGTAATACTGTTAAAAGATAAAGAATAGTAAGTCTTTGTCAACAGATTCAAGCTTAGTCAATTTCAATTATATATTTTAGAATTCATACGATAAATTTTATTTGCTATTTATTATGAATAAAATGCTGTAATGCTAATGTCAATAACTTTAAACATTTATTAAAAATCTAGTTAAAAAAAACAGTTACCAGCGATTTTGCTACACTTTCCTTTCGTGTAGTTTAAAAGTAAATCTTTTCTCCCAATGATAACATTGAAAATCATTCTTAATATTATCTTTAACCGCCCTAGTTTTTTACTTATGTATGTACTTTTTTAAATTATTTTGTTTGTTAATTACTGTAACCTTATTGTTGAAAATTATCTGACCTAATCGTAAAGTCACTTCAAAACTGATTAACTGTTCTTAAAAATAATGATCACATAGAAATTCCAGAGAAATCGATATGTGATGCGAGTTAACCGTCTTCATTGAACCAAATATGTTTGGCAGTATCCAACGTGTAAAATACAACGATTGTAGATTACAATCAGAGAAACATTGGCTCTTTCATAACGGTAAACATTAATTGTATAATAATTATATTAAAAACTAGAATAAATAACAATTTGCTTTTCTAACCATTAGTACACATACTCTCTTTATCTGTTTAGCCTCCGGAACTACGTAAGGTATTACTTCAGAGGATGTAAATGATGATGTGTATAAATGTGAATGAAGTGTAGTCTTGTATAATCTCAGGTCGACCACTCCTGAGAAGTGTGGTTAATTAAAACCCAACCACCAAAGAACACCGGTATCCACGATCTAGTATTCAAATTAGTACACATACTAAATATTTTAAGTTAAATTTTATAACTAATAATGTGAAATCAAATATAACTGTATTTAAAGTTTTATTAACAGTAAAGTACAGAACATCTGCTTTTTTTATATATTAATTCCTAGAATTAATATAATTAGTAGAAGTAGAAAATAATAAATTCAACATTTCTAAATAAATATTAAAAAATAAAGGATATTTTTCTTGATTTTTAACCAAAGGTATGTATTGTCAAATCCAAAGTAACTAAATTTTTTCTTACGTAAATAGGTTTTTCCTATTTGAACTTAAAGTGAAATTTTGCTTTATTTTACTATACCAGTAAAACTATTGTTACAAAGTAAAACTTTAGAAATAAGCCTCTCCTTGAATTATGATATGAACAGAGATAATTTTTAAAGTAATTGTCTTCTTTTTTATTTGAATAAATGTAAAATTAATATTAGCCTGTATCAGTAAACCTAAATGATAAAAAAATGGGTACATATTTGTTATGTCCACAAAGTAAAGCTTTAAATGATCTGATGTAAGTCATCCAAAATTGGCATTTTTTTTTTGTCTTCAGTCATTTGACTGGTTTGATGCAGCTCTTCAGGATTGCCTATCAAGTGCCAGTCGTTTCATTTCGTTATACCTTCTTTCATCCTATATCCCTATAAATTTGTTTTACATATTCCAACCATTGTGCCTGCACATTTTTCTCATCTACCTGTCCCTAAAATAACAAAGCAACTGTTCCAAGATGTCTTAATATGTGACTTATAAGTCAATCTTTTCTTTTAACTATATTTTTCCAAATGCTTTTTTTTCATCGATTTGCCTCAACACCTCTTCATTTCTAACTTTATCCACCCATCTGACATTTAACATTCTCTTGAAACATCTTATTTCAAAAGCTTCTAAAATCGGCATAGCTATTCTCAACATTAACAACGCTAGGTTTACGAAAAATTTGGAAATTTCTCGTTTTCTTCTTTACAGAACCGATATTCTATCTCATATCAAAATTTCGTACTCATTGAAATGCATGTCATAGTCAATTTTGACAATACCTTCGCTTTGTTCACCGCAAAATATATTGCATAATAAGCATCATTATTCTTGTACGGCAAAATTTCTTAGATATATTTTCTATATTTTTCTATCAGATGCATTGTTGCATTTCAGTTATAAGAAATATTGGAACGGATAGTTTAAATTAACAAATTGGTGTATGCTTTTTTTACGGGAACAGTTTGTTTTCTCTCAATAAAGCAACGAAAAATTAATAGTTAACTTTTTTTAAATTATTGCAAATTCCCGAAATTGTAACTATAAAACTAATAACCAGATTTTTTTCTCAACAATTCCTAGTATTTTGAATAGCTTTAAAAATAAAATTTACATTTATTTAACTATAAATTTTTAAAAACATCATTGTTCTAAGAATTATTTAGTGAGAGAAATTTTACTGGGTTAGAGATGGGTTAGTTTACTGGTTACTCGGTCCGTATCGTGAGAGAATCCATAGCGTAACCTGATCCCCACTTAACGCTGCATTTCCCAGCTACATTCGTTTCACTCTGACACCATTTTCTTCCCCTTTATTCACTTTATGGAACAGTACATCATATTAATTTTAATTTACAATATATTTACAAAACTAGTTCTCTCTTTAAAAAGAACCACTTAGTTATACTTAATTAATTTATTAACTGTTACTGCTTTCTTTAATTAGATGAAATACTAATATTATTTGTTACCAATTTTAATTATTTATTATTTTTTAACGTTTAAGAAGCAATAGGTTTTGAAATTTTTGTTACAGTTATTTTTCCGTGAAACCCATCTCTATTAATTACCTTTGAGTATAATATCAAAAAGTACTTTAAGATCCTGTAATGCTTTAAAGTACTATATTACTTAGTACTAAAGTTAAATTACTTTCAAAATTTTTTCCTAATTCCTTGACATTCTCTATTAATTTACTTAGTTCTTCATACACGTTTTCTACTTCATCATCTTCCTCGTTGGTAGTTGGCATATTCACTTGTACTATCACTGTGTCCTTTGGTTTAGTATTAATTCTGACTAGAATAATTCTGTCATTAAATTGCACGTACTCCTTTACTTTATTTCCTAATTTTTTATTTAAGATTATGCCTATTCCTCCATATCCTGGTCTATTTTCTGCAGTTCCTGTGTGTATTATCCTATAATCACCACTCCAAAAATCTCCGTGCTTAGGCCATCTCATTTCTGCAATTCCTAAAATATCCATTCCTATTCTATCCATTTCCAGCTTCAAGTTTGTCTGTAGTGGTCAGTCTGTAGTAATGTTTTCACATTCCAAGTTCCTATTTTCTTCCGATTTTTATGTTTTATCGAAGAAACTTCCCTAGATGTCCCCCTCCGGAGATCCGATTGGGGGACTATTTTACCTCCGGACAATTTATCTGAAGAAGCCTCCATCATGAGCTACTGATACTAGGGATATCCAATTAGATCATTAATGGGGTGGTTTCCCATTGCCTTCCCCATCCTATGCCTTGACCATCTAGATGGCTCATCCGCCTTTAGGGGCAGTTTCTTACCCCAAGGGCAAGAGGGTGCCCTGTACCTCTACCTGCTCATCCGCTCTCCAAAGAGACCGTTGGCACTTGGTAGAGGGGAACTCCTTATACCGGGAGTTACTCGGTCGTCAGAGCCTCATTAGTGGCAACAGGGTGCACCATGCAACAAGCCTTAGTTACAGTTCGGGAAGAAAAGGTTGACAGTTACATAGGAGAAGCTATTTGAGACGCATCCATGTGTCTTACACCCCTTAATTTAGATATTATCATTTAATTAGTTGGGAAATTTTACAAAACCATTTTATTACATTGTGTATAATTACTCGTATATATGGTTTATATCTACACATAACATTCTCCTTTCTCTTTATTTAACTCATTGTTATCGATATTTTTAGTGAATTTCCAAACAATTTTAAAATTGTTATTGTGCTCGGTCTTGTTTATATTTTATATACGTAGATTTTTTGTCCTCTCCACATGACGGAAGTCTTAACCGATTTTCTTGGTGAACTTAAAAGTTGGAAAACTTGGTGAGGTGATATAAACCTATTGGGAAGCGATTTGGTTTAGAGTAGCCGGAGTTATAGCTTAAAAAAAAAAAACGGGGTTTTTGGGTACATTTCAGCTTTTTTCGTTCTAGTGTGTGCAACTTTTAACCGATTTTTATGAAAGAGATAGTATGATGTAAATCTAACAGAAATAGAATTTTCCAATTTACAGGAACCGGAGTTAAAGGCAAAAATTGGGCTTTTTGGGTACATTGTCAAAGTTAATAAAACCGAAAATCCGCACTTCTAACTCACTTATTGCCTCAGAATAAAACAAGATTTTATTTTCACATTTCTTTTATTAAAGAAACGAATCATTAAAAAAAATTTATTAATATTCAATATTTTCTACCAGTAAAACTATTATCCTATTTTTAGTTCAATTAATTTTCAGTTTCAACTAAACAAATTATTTTCATAAGGAATCTTTGGCAATTTTAATATGTTTTTATTCTTAGAGTTTTCGCTTATTCTGATTCTCCGTTTCACCTGAATCTTTTATTAACTCTCCCAAACATGAATAGGAAAATAATTAGATGTACATCATTTTACTTATTACCGTACGTAAGTCTGATTTTTATGGTTTTCCATTCCATTGATTACAAATCTACAAGACTTTTATACAAGATGTGAATAATGATTCTTTATTTTCATTTCTATCTTTTAATATAATTTCTAATCTAATCTTTTATAATTTATAGCTCATACAAACCACTACAATCACAATAAAAGGTAGAGAAGACAAACAGATAGGAATGTTTGGTAGTTTATTTATATATGTAATTAAAATTATATTAATTTATTGAATAAAGTTCGTCATATATTAAACAGTAATCTAGTGCATTTATATAAAATAAGTGAATAAGAATTTAAAATAAATATTTTTTGAAATTGATTAACTTCTTTAATTTAAAAAAGGATGATATTTATTTTACGTTGACTTTTCGAACCGAAGAAAAATGTGTTACATTTATCTAAATCTAGGTTAAATACGTGCCGGTCTCCGTGGCGCGGACGAGTGGTAGCGTCTCAGCCTTTTATCCGGAGGTCCCGGGTTTGAATCCCGGTCAGGCACGGCATTCTCATACGCTACAAATCATCCACATCTCATCCTCTGAAGTAATACCTAATGATGGTCCCGGAGGTTAAAAAAAAAAAAGGTTAAATACGCAGGACGAACGTCCTGCGTATTTAACCTTCCACTAGAATATTTTGGAAGCATTTAATTTTTAATTTTCAACAAAAATTATTTTATATAAATAAATTTGGATAGAACCCAATTTATATACGAGTATAACATTTGGGTCCTCCAGAAGAAGTAACTATCATGGGTCGAGCAACATATTAAACTTTTTTTTATGTCGTTATTGCGTAGAAAATAATTGTTTGATTTTGAATAATAAATTATGTGAAGCGCTTTTTGTTTAGTTAGTTACGTTCTGCGGTTTTATTTTTTTATTTTTTTTTTTAAAAAAAGGTAATTTAAATGAGAACTGTTTGATTTAAATTACCCTTTTGATGAACCTAATGATTTGCTGTTCTTCCTTTTAAGTGATGAATTAATTCCCCACATAAACTTTTAAAGGAGCTTATTCATGAAAATGGAAATTCGTAGCGTACGAAAAATGCCATGATTGATCGGGATTCGAACTACGGATCCCGGATGAAAAATCGAGACGCTACCATTCCGCTACGATGATTATTTAATCTATGCATTTATTTTATTTAAATTTTCATTTATTTTATATAAATGAAAAAATTTAAAACACAAAAAAAAATTGTAATTTGTTTCACTTTCGCTTAACTTTTCATAGAAATAATTTTTACTAATATAATAGTGTTAATGATAAATATTTATTCTTCCAATGAAAAAGAAATACAAAGTTATTAAATTTTTTTTAATGAGATAAGATTGGAGACTTTTATAATAGAATCCTATAAAAAATAAAACGAGCCAGCTTAGGAGGGACGTAATAGGCATGAGATTAGGACATATTTAAACAATACAGATGTAATTAATTTTGTGTTTAGTTCTGTTTTAGTAGTTATTCGAATTTATACAATTAGTTATACAATACAATTTTGTTTTTTACTATAGTATAATAAAAATTTTGAGGTTAAAATATTAGTATAAAATTTACAAGATAACTGGTTTGATTAAGCAGTCAAATGATTAGCTCAAAAGAAAAGTTATAATATACAATCTCTTTATTTATTAAATTAAATATTTAGATCACTTGGTCGCAGTGAATTACATTGTTTTGAAACAAATCTTTGCAAATAAATTTTATTTTTCATTCATTCGACATGAATTGGAAAATTATAAAAAGTAATATAAAGTAATTTGTTGTATCTTTCAATAATTTTATTTTTGAGGTTTTTATCATAACAAATACAATTTTTTTTTTATATGACTATAAAATTTCTTCTTTTACTTCTTTTCCATTAAAGGTTTCATTGTAGTTTCCTTATTTGTAATTAGACTCGTTGGATCACGCAATGCTATTATGATTCAATTTTCAGCGTTTCCATACCGCTCTCATTTTTTCTACATGGGTTTTCTTTCTTTTTTCTGACTTGGTTCTTGGTTCCATATCTTTTCGGGACTTAATTCTCTGTCTGTACTTTCATTATCCAATTTTTTTGTATGTATAATTTTCTGTTTAAAATTTTCGATGAATATATTCGAGCTTTTTGTAGTTTTCTTTTGACTTTTTGGATCTAGGGGGTGGTTTTCAATTTTCTATGGTTTTTTTTAATTATAATTTATTTCATTTAATGGGATGCCTCAAATCTGAATTAATTTGAATGCATTTGGACTTAATCAAGTTATTTTGTTTTTTTTTGTTTTTTTGTTATCAACACTCAGTTTAAAGCATTTCTTAGAAATAGATCTTCAGATTATTTATAAAACGTGTATAACTTTCTATGGAAATCATGAAGAATGGTAAAAGAAGATATTACAATTATTATGTAAATTTGTATGTTTTATTTTCAGATTTTCTATTAAGTGTATTTCGCAATGTAGGCTTAATGAGATGCAGTTTATTTAGGTACATTTATTATTTTAACTTAAAAATTCTACAATTTTTTATTAACAGATTGATTTTCATAATTAAGTATAACGAAATATGTAGTTAAACAATATTTTATATATTATTAACATTATATATATTACAATGAGAAATAATCAAACTAGTATTTTAGCTGATCACTACATTTAAAATGGTTATAATTAGGATGAGTTTAACTTAGTCTGCACGTTTGTACTTACAAAGATATACGTCTGTACTTAAAAATACATTTGGAAGCCATTTGAAGGTAGATCCGCTTTTTAGATTTAACAACTTACACAAAAAACATCCGTAATTTCTTAGTCAAAATGAAGATGTATCATGTTTTCCTGTACATTTTTTTTTTTTAATATTAGTGAACTAGATTACTAATCATACACGTTTGATTTTTTTATGTGATATATTTTTAGTTTAAGCAAATAGCGTTGTTTAATGTGACCTTAATTAAAAAATATTTAGCAAAGTAATTTTTTTATTTCCCTCGATTGTATGGGACACATCTTGGTGAAGTGAAATTTCCAAATTTTCGGCCGGTAATCCTAAACAGGTGGTTTTACAAGCTTCTCTCTCTACCTTTGCCTAAAGCTATCACTTTACATTGTAAATCTTACATCTCAGCGACAAGCGTTAGTCAAATGTAAATGTTATCATACCGCTTTGATTTAATAACTCCCCCTAGCGTTATGCATTAACTATTAAATGCTATACACTTCTTTACTTAATGTTATACATGGAGTTATTGTAAACTATAGCAAAATAAGACTGCCAAAAAATACCTTCCTGAGTAAATATCCAAATTCTCTGTCTATAAAGTATTAGAATTGGAAAACCAATTTGCTCCTTCAAAGGAATCAACCTGTTAACTTTTTAAAAGAAAATATGTTGTCTTTTGTAGTTATAAATTAAAAGGATGACAAAATCATATTTTCATTTGAAAATTCTCTTAGGTGAGTGTACAATAAAGAACTGATCCTCTTCAATATAAACTAGTTATATTGTCTTATTTCGTTTTTTTCTACAATAGATTTTGTAATTCTATGTAATATTGGGATTTTATAATTTATGAAAATTCTATAATTTTTTACATTATAAATTTTATAATACATATAAACTCTGTCATTTCTTTCCAAAAACGACTTTTATATTATTTAATATTTGTAATTTTTTATGGTCGAAAAATCCATTAAATTTTATTACTAATAAATTTAGTCGGTAAAAATAATATATTTCTTTTATTTACAACTCATTAATTGTAATATATATTAATATTTTTATTAGAATTATTATCAGTAATAATAGTATTATTTTAGAAAATAAGTAAGAATTGAGAATAGTTAAGAAATTATGTATGTTTGTTGATAAATAATATTTACTAATAAGATAACAATTTATGATTAACAATTATAAATTATGATAAATTAATATAATTTTTAAAAAACCACAAAAAGTCAGAAGAGTAAATAAATATTTATTAATTATGAACAGACCTTTTATAATCATTATCAGAGAGTAAATATTTGGTTATTATTAAAGACTTATCATTTGTCAGGTAACTAAGGTAATGTTAGTTTGAAGGATTAACAGAAATATTTATAAATTTTATGCATATACTTGGATATTTATGATACCAATACTTATCAGATTTTCCTAAAATCCTCTAAAATACGAGTATTCATTTATCTTTCACCAATTCTTTTTTTGTTGTTGTAATGTTTGAGTGTATTTAAAAAGAAAATAATTTCAGAGTTGTTATTCAAAACTAAAGATATGGTTATTCTTTCCGAGATTTGTATCCAAATACGCAAATCTAAGTAGTCAACTAAGTAGTTAAATGACTATAATTTTTTTTTTGTTTTATATGGGCATCGACTGCTGTGGTCATTAGCCCTCGTCACATTCTTTAAATTAATCAATAATC
>JAAAKQ030269150.1:0-10642 GCA_010016005.3 Zanna intricata | reverse complement strand
GACTGGCACTGGATAGGGAATCTTGGAGAGCTGCATCAAACCAGTCAAATGACTGAAGACAAAAAAAAAAAAAATTTGAATTTTAGTAAGAATTGGTGGTAAACATTACAAAAATAAATTATTTATTATTTTTTTAAAATAACTAAAATAATAATAAAAGAAAACATCTGCAATGATTTTGCTTATGTTTGCTTAGAGCTTAGAAATAAAGTTTCCTCCTCCGCAGTAAAATAAAAAAACTCTTATTATCCTTATGTTCTTAAATATTTCCTTTTGTAGCGATTTATTTTTTTTATTTTTTCATGAAAAAAAATGTAAAAAATAGGACTAGTTGCTATTTTAATGAACATGATTTTTTCTATTACCTTCTTAAGTTAATTGAAATTATGAAAATAAGAACTCATTAGTTTTAAAACTAATGACTAACAGGTGTTTTAGTAAAAAATAATCTTATAATTACTGAATTCAAAATGGAGAGTTAAAAAAAAAATTGCTACATTGAAATCAATCACAGATAAATATATTTTGAAATACTTTAATGGCTGATGAAGCTCTATTCTTATAAATGTAATTAAACACTAAATTTATATGTAATCTTTTAACAAAGTTAAAGAACATTAAAATTGCACTACTGAGAAAATAATTTTAAAAAATCAGGTACATTTTATTTAGTAATTTTGATTTTTATTCAAATAATGCTCATAAAACAAGCAGAAGAAAACATGTTTTAATACTGCATAAAACTCGAATTTTTCAATCAATTGATTCATAAAATACAATTCTTCTAATAAAAGATTATTTTTTCTTAACATCAGTTAATTTGAGTCTAAAAAGTCTCAGTTTAAAGTTACATTGACTCATCACAGTACCACTACAAACTAATAAAGAGGACCAGTGATGAACAATGTCTAGTTAAGAGGTATAAGAAATTAAAAATTAAATGATTGAAGCCAGTTCTTTTACCAGCTGTAAGCATATATTAGCAACTGATCATTTCTACAAATCTTCAGATTAAAAGGGCAGTGTTGCCAATGCAGATGTCAGATTAAAATATCCTACATATTTAAAATAACTTCTATGGTCTGATTAAGAATTAAAATTGGCTAAGATCATTATCAAATTATTATAAATTCATTATTGTTCAAAATTACATCTACCTTCATTGATTCCTCTCCTACGTTGATTCAGATTTTAATTTTTTTTTTAATATTAAAATTGTAATAGCTATGCCAAAATAATTGCTTAAAATAAAAGAATGCTAGCAAAATTAAGTCTGGATACCGGCCAAGAATTGTTATAAATGTTGTAGTACAGCGGGCGTTAGCAGAAAAATAAAACACAACGCTTACTCTTATTTGTCTTTGTCGGTAGATGAAATAATAAAATATTACCTCTTTATTAAAACAGTGAACTTTAGTTACATAGATTTTTTAAATAAATTAATTGTTGATTCTTTTAAATATAATTTTTTTTTACCTCCAGCACCACCATAGGTATTGCTTCAGAGGATGAGATATATGACAATTTTTTTAGCATGTGAAAATGCCTTGCCTGATCAGGATTCTAACCCAGGACCTTTGGATGAAAGGCTGAGACTCTACAACTCATGCCACGGAGGTCGGCCTAACTTAAACTTTAGTTTGATTTTGCATATCTCGTACTTTGTCAGTTTCTATAGATTTTACAGAGTTAGACCAAGAGGAAAGTAATATATTTTGTTATTACGTTTCTTTCTGTCCTTATAAATGTAGAATTGCAAGTTTTAATGTCATGAATAAAAGGATTAGTCTCAGTATTAATTATAATTAGTTGTTTTAAAGAAAAAAAAAAGCAGAATGGTAATCAATAGATTCTTTGCAATATATATGTTTATTATTCTATCCTACTTAACATAGATATATATATATATATATATATATACTATTAATATATCAAAATACATATTTATTTACAGAGTTACAATTTATTGCATGGCATTTAATCATCAATAACATAAAAATTAATACTATTATATATTATTTCTAGGGATCTGTGGATAGATAAAAATTGAGAAACCATTTTATGAAACGGATAAGGAATATTTGTATTAAATAGTAGAGAAGTGTAATGAGAATCTCAGAATAAAGAACAGTAAAGATTTGGCTAGGAAATACTGGTAAAAGGCTCATTAAAATTCGATAGAAGAGATGAAAATTTGTTTACCTTATAATTGGATGGATGTGATGAAACAAGAAGATTTCAGAGATAGTGAAAATGGGCTTAAGGTGAGATGTGTGTTGCATTAAAAATGGAAGCTACGTGAATATCGAACCAAAGAGAATTTTTGTTGACAAAATTAATGTGTTTTTCTATGTGATGAGATCTCAAACAAATCTGTTAGTAATCTAAATAAATTTTTATAAGCTTTTAAATCTGTGAAGTCCTTTCTGAGTCACCCATATTCAGAAAAATGATAAAATTTAAAGAATTAGAAGCAATAAAGAAAGATGAAAAAATAGGAAAAGTAACCTGTAATAAAATATTGCTGCTTTTCATTCACCGTGAAAGGGTCAGAAGAGCACCCTTCCCCCTAGTTTTATATTTTTGTTTACCTTTTTGGTCCAGATTATTTTTTAAATCCAATTTTATTATGTATTTTAAATATATCTTTTTTAGAGTCTTACTTTTAATTATATTTAAAATATAGATAGGAATATTAAAACTGTTTGCGTAAAAGAAATACCATCTACAAAGAACACTAAAACTAGAATCCTTCAACTTGATAAAAATGACAAAGTCTGCTGCAGGACTAAAAATTTTTGGAAATGTGTATTATTTTTTGATTATAAGTTTTGCAATAATTCTTTTATTGTATTGCCAAGTGAAAATACTTTTTCCAATCGGAAAATGTGGTTGTTATTATTACATTATTGTGATACAAAAGTAATTAGTCTAATAATAACATTATAATGAAACAAAACAATGACAATGACAAAATTAAAATATCTTATAATCGCCTTACTGGACGATATAATGTTTTGTCATAAAATATATTTTTTAACTTTACATAACAATAAACAATGAGACCATCATGAGACTATCCCTAATAAAGTACTGCAAATCATTGAAAACGGTCTATTTGTTCATTACAAAACTACTTCGTCATCACCAGTAAAGCTTGAAAAAACATTAAAAAAATTATTTGGATGGAGTAGAAAACCTCCTTTATTATTTGAACACGGTTAAAAAACTGTGTTCTATATGAAATAGAATTTGAGCAATCTATAGTATGAAATAAGCATCATTGTTTTTGATATTAATTTTTAGATTCTTGTAAGAGTATAGCAATGGCGAAAAATTTCGGTTTTCAGATTTCAACGGAGATATTCATTTTGATCATCCCTGAATCCATTTTGACTAGTTTCGGTTTATATATGTACATATCTCGTATAACTCTCTTTCTCACTCTCGCTCTTTTTTTTCTGTTTTACTATCAGTACCTACCATAAGGTATTACTTCAGAGGATGAATGAAAATGATATGTATGAATGTAAATTAAGTGTAATCTTGTACAATATCAGGTCGTCCACTCCTAAGAAGTGTGGTAAATTGAAACCCAACCACCAAAGAATACCGTTATCCACGATCTAGTATTCAAACCCGTATAAAAGTAACTTGAACTTAACGTAACTTGAACCGTATAAAAGAACTTGAACCTTAAAATTCTCGACTTCGAAATCAGCTGATTTGCGATGTCGCGTTAATTAATAGACCAGCTCGGTGGGCTATCTAGTAAAAACGATTAGCCATACAATGTAAAAATTTTGGATTTAGGACTGTTTTAACATTTAGTTGTGTGCAATTTTCCTTTTGACTGCAACCGATTGAACCAAAAATGTCCAAAAAAAAGTTCAAAACCCCAAACAATTTAGATCTTGGTCTTTTTCTTAACTGAAGTAATAAGCCCTCATTGAGAACTTTTCAACGATGTATTTCGATTTCGATTTAATGAAAATAAGTGGTACTTACTTTCATTTTTTCCATAGTTATAGCCAAATAAAACTTTAGTTAATGAAATATTTGGATCTTATAAAGGAGACTTCATCTCATTTTTTTTAACGTTTTTTTTTTTCTTTAAATTTTAATGTATTGATTTATTAATAATTATTAACTTGTGATTGTAAAATGTATCATGTTTCATGATAAATAATAGTTCAATAATAACAACAAAATATTTTTTTTTTTTAAATATGAAAGAACATCAATGAAATAACATTTTATGTAATTTTCATTTTAAAAAATGTGTATTTGTAATTTAATAGCCTACAAGGAAGTTCATGTAGTGTCCACTTAGATTTTTTTAATAAATGAGACCCCTCATTCTGTCACTTAAATGAAAAATATTATGAAATTATTTATTTTTGTACTCATCTGTGTCAAGGTAAATGTCTCATCCAAATGTCAACTTTCTATTATGTTTTGATAAAGACGTTCACATTTAACAGTTTGTTGTACTGGTCTGTTCTATAAGTTAGAAGAATTACGATGCGTCATAAATAATAGAATTATTTATCACTGTTGTCAATTTCAATTCAGTTTAATTAATTTTAAAATACCTATTAATAACAATCCCTATTAAATTTGCCAAGTTCATCGGATCTGACTAAAAATAAAGCTAAAATAAAATAAAATTGGTATAAAAAAGGAGCATCAAAACTTCAGTTTAACTATTAGTGTTATTATTATTATTACTTTTACTTACACAAACATTAAAAACAAATTATTCATTTATTTACAAACATTTGCATATAAATAGGTAATGTGTAGTAATAAATAATATTTTTCATTCAATTTTTCATCGGTGATTAATTTTAATTGCAAATTTAGCAGATTCGTTAATCATTTTTGTTATTATTACTATTATTTCATTATTATTACTATTATTACAATTTAAACTTTTAAATTGAATTTATAGCAAAAACGGAGAATTAAAATTTAATTGCACCACGCCTTGTCCAGGAATCTAATTAATAGAGGTTTTTTGTTGTGGTACATCCTGCTTTACTTGTGTTATTATTTTTATAAGAGACCTTCAGTTACGCATTTTGCGTGTTGGTAAAACTGTTAAATTTAAGTAGACTGTTGTAATATCGATCGACTGAAGTAATAAGAATCATATATCATCTTAATATGTTCATAAATTAAATTTTTCTCTGAAATTTTTTTCTTAATTTTGGGTTCATATAAAGTGAAGAAAAAATTCAAATTATTAGGTTTATCTAGTTTTATCTTCCATTGGTTTGTTCATTTAATTCTTAGAAACTATTATCGATTTATTGAAGTTTCCAAAATTCAAGATTTTTTATGTGTTTAATAAAAAGAGACGAAAACTGTATCTAAAAGTAAATAATATAATTATAATTTCCAATATATTTTCCGTTTCCTAGATTCTTATCGAGAATCAATCCCAGTCACAAATGAATAAGAACCCAAAATGTAGATGCAACAACTCTCCCGCTCTCAGATTTGATATTTTAAATTACTTGACAGATGTGTACTTTAACGATTTGTGACAAAAAAGGTTTTAATTTATGATGTGCTATTTCAATCATTCATAAATTATTTGATTATTTTTATTTATTCCAAGAGATTGTTTGAATAGTTCATCTTTATGTTAAAGTATTTTTTTTATCTTAATTTTTTTTTTAATAATTGATTCTTGTGTACAGTTTGTTTTTTGTTTTTTTTTTAATGGTTGTGTATGAATGTAGTAAAAAGTGTAAATGATAAAAAAGAGTTTTATCTAAATTCCTTACTCATCCCTAAATTTAATTTAATTTCTAAATTTCATAGCTGCTAGAAAAAATAAATTAACTAATAAACAAGAAATTAATTTTATTTAAATTATTTTTATATAAAACCTTTTTTAGGAAGAATATCCAAGCTAAATGTCTACCGCGGCATTTGCATCGGGGGTACCCCGACCGAGGCCTGGCTGATGACTGAGATATGTAATCAGTATGAAGGTCAATAAGACGACTCCCGGTAAAGCACCTCAGGGCTAGGAACGGGAGGGGTGGTGTGGCGACCGGAATCGTCACTTGGTGGGTGTCTTCCCCTACGGGGGTTGGGATGGGGATAAAAGAGTAAAACTCCAAACATAAGACCCTCTTTGTTCAGTCTATTGAATTCCCAAATTCAACATAATTATTAATGAAAAATTATTGAGGAAAACTATAAGATTTGTTAAGCAGTTTAGAATAATTATCCTAAAAGTCACTTTAAGATAATTCTAAAATTAGCTTAAAGAAAGCTAGTCTTTTTCTATATTAGCCTCTGGAACTACCGTAAGGTATTACTTCAGAGAATGATATTTATGAATGTGAATGAAATGTAGTCTTGTACAATCTCAGATCGACCACTCCTGAGAAGTGTGGTTAATTGAAACCCAACCACCAAAGGCCACCGATATCCCCAATCTAGTATTCAAATCCACATAAAAGTTATCTTTACTGGGATTTGAACCTTAGCACTCTCGACTAATATACAGACTTTTTTCCCCTAACCCCTAGCCCCAGACCCACTTAATAGTATAACACAGAACCTAGGGGGTGCCTTTTGCCTCTAACCTTTCGAACGGCTCAACCGACTATGCCGTTCCGACCGGGGGGACCATCCGTTTGGCCGGGAAGGTCCTTACATTTGCCTCGCCTCTAATCGGTGGGCCCCCAGACCCAAGCGGAACCCTTCAACCGGGACTCTGGTCTTAACTTCAATTTTTTTTCTTTTTTTCCTCCTACTCTCCCCTGGAGTCCCCGTTCACTCATCGCAAGTGAGCAACCCACCAAAGTGGGCAATCCACCCTTCTTGAACGGGGCTGTCCACCCCACCGCTACTCATACAACCCCAGATTCCGATGTTCATCCTCCTCCTCTTCATCATCTTCAATCTCCTCCCTGGTTTCAAACGCATAATGTTTCCAACCATAGAACCTATTACATCCCAATTACGGCGGCACGTCAACATCGCCTCCACCATATTCAACGGCGTAATTACACCCACCATCAATCCTACCTCCCTCCTCATTCCTTCCCATCTTACACAGTGGAAAATGGTGTGTTCGACAGTGTCACTCTGGCCACAACACTGACAAGCATCGGATCTTCTTCTTTTCCTTTCTCATAGATACCTGTTAAGGAAATCATGGCCCGACAGGAACTGCGCCATCTCGTACGACACCTCTCCGTACCTCCTACCAACCATGGCTTAATCTGCGGAATCAACTTCCGCATCCAACCTCCTACCTGCGCCATAGTCCACCTCTCCTGCTACTTACGAATAGTATCCACCTTAGCTTGCCTTCCTGAAACCCCCATCGATCTACTACTCACTTCCTCTGCTACAAATCCAACGGCGACATAGACCCAATAACCAGTGCCGCCTCTGTTGACACCGTACTATAACATCTTAGTACTCTTAATACTACCGGCCTCTGAAACAAGATCTTCCTCCTAACCTCCTGCCACTGCAATGCTCTACTCCATGCTGGAACTCCATACAAGACGACAGACCTCACCACCGATGCTAACACCTTGCTCTTATACGTACTCGGTCCACCCATCCTATGTAACAGCTTTGCTACCACTGTTTTACCTACTTCTTAACCGCCGCCATCACATGCGGGTGAAAAGATCTCTTATCATCCAAAAATACTTAAAGATATTTTGCTCGGGATACAGGTACCACCTCCACACTCCCCATCGTGAAGACAATTCTTCGGAGTTTCCGCCTCCCTGCCAATATCAACAGCGGCGTTTTCTCTAGGGCTAAATAAAGTTTTCTTGAAGCCATTCATAGACTAATTCCAAAGCCACATTCCCTTTAGCCATCAGTTCCTCTTCTGTTTTAGCCGTAACGACTAGGGAAAGATCATCTACAAAGCCCGTCGACGTTACCCCATCCGGATACGCAAATAAAAAATACCATCAAATGCTATGCACCAATTACCGACCCCTGCTGCACACACCCCTGCATATCCCTCTCCACAGAAGCACCCTCTGCACTGCCCACAACGGATCTACCATCAAAATAATCCTGCACTTATCTGTACAAATACGGACTAATCATTCTCCTCTTGAGTTCCTGAAGAACCCGAAAGGCAAGGAATTAAATGCATTAATCACATCCAATAAAACCACCGCCGGAATTACCTTGGTTCTCCAAGTACCACTTGCAGCTTCATCCACCAGACCCATAACTCTGTTAATGGCACCCACCATCGTGAAAACATACTGAAAAACCCAACTCTAGAAAACCATACTGGGCCTCACTTAGCCCCTCCGTAGCTTCAATCTCCGACATCAACCGTTCAACTAGCACCTTTTCAAATATCTTGCCTAAACAATTCAAAAGACAAAGAGGTCGTTATCCCGAGGGGTCAAACTCATCCTTACCAGGCTTCCGGAGCAACACTAACCTCTCCTTCTTCCTCTCTTTCTCTGTTTAGCCTCCGGAACTACCGTAAGATATTACTTCAGAGATTGAATGAGGATGATGTGTATGAATGTGAATGAAGTGTATCTCCCCTTCTTCCATACCTGCGGCATCGTCCCCTCTAACAATACTCTATTAAATGCAGATAAAACCTTCTCCGGCATCATTCTCACAACTGCCACAACCACTTCATTAGGAATATCATCCAAACCCGGAATTTTCCTCCTACTCAGACCCATTACTGCCACCTTCAACTCTTCCATCTCAAACAGCGGTATCTCCACCGCCGCCACATCTTCCAACTGTAACATCGATCTCCTCTGAAAATAACATCTCCATACAACCCTCCAACAATCCCTTTGACAACACTGGTAGCACTATCTCAAATCTTCCATTCACAATACGGAAGGCATCACCCTCATCATACGGAAGTCCTTATCAAGGCGATTACATAACTCCATCCACCTCCGTCGTTTTCCTAATAATCTCTCTCTTATACTCTTCCCTCACCCTCTTAAGCTCTCACGATGTCCTCTCCTTCTCCTCATGACTCCCTCTTCGATTTACCCGCTGCAATCTCCTACGAGCATGTAAACACCCGTTCCTCAGCTCTGCCACTTCCGACGACCACCAGTAGACTCTTTTCCTACTAGGGGTACCACTTTCCAACGCTACCTTACAAGATGTGCCTCCGATACCACCTCCGTAAGAAAACCTGCAGAAACCTCGCCAAAGTCTCCAAGCCTCTCCAAAACCTTACGCAACACCTTCTCGATTCCCGCTGGACTCACAACCTTCCTCTGTGGCACCACCTTACCTAGCGCCCAAGAGGCCCCCAACTCAACATAAACAACCTCATGGTCACTGAGCGACTCCTCATCAGATAACATCCGCCACTCCACCACCGACCTTGCCACTGTCATCGACACAAACGTAAGGTCAATAAACGATATCCAGTACTACGGACCAGGGTTGGGAGCTCTCCATCATTCAAACAAACAAGCTCCATCCCCGAATCTATCTCCTCTAACAACGTTCCTCTTGCATCAATTCTTTCTTCACTCCATGCCACATTCTTCGCATTGAAGTCGCCTGCCAAAAGAAACTCCTTCCTCAAAGCCCGCCTGACTCCAGTAATATCATCCAGCACCACTTCAAACTGCTCAAATGATACATTCGGTGAAACATAAACGCTACAGATCACCAACTCCTGAAGCTCCACCCAGACAAAACCTTCTCCACAACCATGTCTCACAATTGGTACATTCGTTTTTATACAAGGCCGCTCCTCTAGTATGATTATACCACCATCTATCCTGCCCCAACCTCTTCAGATTTGGTTCAGCCACTATCATCAATCCATATCCGCCCCTTTCCTCCTTGCAATCTCAACTACAGTATCATGAGAAAAGGAACTTCTATTCTCATTAATCTGCAGAAAACTAGCCATCAACTCGTTAAACACATCTTCCCAAACGATGCCCTATCCCTCCGCAAATAGAACATTCGCCAGGCCCCTACACTCTGCCACTCTATGACCCTCTTCTCCATAATTAAATCAGGCCCGAGAACGATCCGGACCCGCACAGCTCGCCGCTTTATGGCCTCCTTCCAGGCATCTATAACACCTAATTTCATCATCATGCATCACTACGCAACACCTAACCCAGCCAACCTGTACCCACTCTTTTTTTAACAACTTAGTTGCCACAACCTGTGGCACCGCTATCAACGCAACTTTAGTACTGCCATGCGCCCATCTCATGTAAACCACCCTCACCTCCAAGCCAACATCTTCCACCGCTTCTCTAACTTCAGCTACTACCTCAACCTCTGTCGTGCCTACCTCCAAATCTTTCACATCGAGGAATACCGAACTCCCCTAGTGGTCCTCGTAATTTTACGCCCGTAATTTTACCCTCCACCTTCTGTCTTATCATCTCCACCACACCAGCTTGCCCTTTAACACGAATGTTAAGCGCCTCTCCTACTCCTTTCTCGACAGTACTTCCCCCAATTCTTCTCTCCTCACTCCTTCCTTAACTTTCTTGACAAGTTCAGCAAATGACCTTTTTTTTAATCTTCGGAACCTCCTTTTTTTAACCTCCGGAACCACAATTAAGTATATCTTCAGAGGGATGAGATGAATGAATTGTAGCGTGTGTGAAAA
>JAAAKQ030269128.1:0-10642 GCA_010016005.3 Zanna intricata | reverse complement strand
GGCAACGGTTGGAATATGTAAAACAAATTGTTAGGAATGTAGGATGTAGGAGATATAACGAAATGAAACGACTGGCATTGGCAAACCAGTCAAATGACTGAAAAAAAAAAAAAATATAAAAATTATTTTCAATTGTCATAAATACTTATTGAAGTAATAGATTTTCCGGTATCAGGATTTTTTAAACTTTAAATCCTACTTGTTTTTATAAATCCTTATTTTGTAAAAATCAGATCAAAAATCAAATCTAATAAAAATTTTCAATAATTTTAATGAAAAATTTTAATTCATTTTTTCCCCATTTCATTGTTAATTAAAATAAAATTATTAAAAAACTAATTAATTGTAATAATTCTAAATTTATTTTAATACATAATTGTTGATAAAATTAATTGCTATTAAAGTTTACAGTAAAATTCATTTGAAGATAAATAAATTTACCTAATGAGAGGAAAAATTATTACGCTCACTTGTTCTATTTTTTTTAAATTATGGATTATTATTTATATTTATGGATACACAATTTAGATGAGAAATTTGATTGATTAATAAAATTAGTAAAAGCATAATAAAATATGAAAGAAAAAATTGATAGATGACGGTTTAAATATTAGGTAAGAAGAAAAATACATAAAATAACAAAAATATGAAGATTTATATTTCTTACTGAATAGAAAGAAAAAAAGGATGGGTGAATTATGCAAAATTCCTAAAACCGATTAGTACAAAACAAGATGAAGAAAATAATATTGCTATTATAATATTGCTTTCATGGAGAAAGTAATATTGCTATTATAAAGAAATTACAAAGAAATTCTTTTAAATATTTCAATGAAATGTAACGCTCTGAGACTAATAAAAAAAAAAAAAAAAAAAAACATAAAATATGAACACAGGAAAATTAGAAAGGAAAATGTAAGGAGTCGTTTAATATTTAATGTTACAAAAAATATTTAAACTTAACTTAGTTGATAAAAATAATGTAAGAAATAAAAAAAAAAGATATATAAAGTACGGGAGAAAATTTTATATAAAGAATCACATAGTGCTCCATAAATAATAATTATAATTTTTTTTTCTTTTACCTCCGGAACCACCGTTAAGGTATAATCTTCAGAGGATGAGATGAATGAATTGTAGCGTGTGTGAAAAATGCCAAGCTTGACCAGGGATTCGAACCCGGGACCTCCGGATGAAAGGCCAAGACGCTACCACTCAGCCACGGAGGCCGGCAATAATTATAATTAAAACATAAAATATATAAAAATAGTTTTCGTAAGAAAATATTTATTTTTCCAACATACGTATGTAAATTTATGGGACCTCTACTTTACATACACTTCCAAATGTTAGTATGAATTAAAATACGAAGCTCGACTGATAAAAATTGTGCACATATATGCGTAGCATGGGAATGAAATGAGATACTGGAATAAAATAAAAAATCAATAAAAGTACAATACCTTAGCTACAAAATTCAGTATTTATTTTTCAATATAGCCCCCATTTACACAGATACACTTTTCCCAACATGTGACAAGTTTTTGCATTCCGTCATTGAAAAATTCAGGGATCTTTCTTGGATCTAAGTGGCCACAGCTTCTTTCACTTCATCGTCGGTTGTTTAATAATACCTGTAAATTCGCTCTTAAGATGAGGAAAGAAGTAGAAGTGAAATGGAGCCAAATCCGGCGAGCATGGCGGATGCATAATGGGGTCAAACTTCAATCATCAGCTTTCGAAGTTACATTTCTCTTTCCGTTACACTTCTCATTCTCTCACTCTCTCTCACTCACTCTCTCACACTCACTCTCACACTCTCTCACACTCTCTCTCTCTCTCTCTCTCAAACTCTCTCCCTCTCTCTCAAACTCTCTCCCTCTCTCTCTCTCTCAAACTCTCCCTCTCTCTCTCTCTCTCTCTCTCTCACCCTCTCTTTCTGCATACTTAGGCACATAGGAATATATGTTTACAATCAATATACAGTAAAGAAAGAGAATGATTCCACTTCTCTTTCTTTCTCCCGCAGTTTTTTTTTTTTTATTATCAAATTATTTAATTAACCCATTACAATATATTATAAATAGATTTATTTAAGTAAATTCCTAAGAAGTGGTCAACCTAAGATTGTAAAAGACTAAATTTCATTCACATTCATACATATAATCCTCATCAATGCTCTGAAGTAATACTTTACGGTAGTTCTGGAGGCTAAACAGAAAAAGAGTGATTTATTTATGTAATTTATTAAGTCTTTTTAAATGAATAATCACATATATTAGAATCAGCAAAAGAATCAAATATAATTATTAATTAATGATCGGTACTCATTATTTCAAGCTTTAATTTCTGTTGGCCGGTACTGTGCGCTGGCTATTTTATTTTTTACTTTTTTTAATATAACTCTTAAACGCTTACTAAAAGTATTAAACTAAAAAAAAGTAATAAAATTTAAATTTATAAACTACCATTTTTTTTTGTAAAATAGTTTTCGAATTTTTGAATATAAAATAATAAAAATATATAATATCTTTCTTTTATTTGTCTAAATACTACGCTGTTAAAACCAAAAAGGCTAAATTTAATTAAATTCGTATTTAGATAATTATAATTAAGGCTTTATTAAATTCAAAATCATGGACTGTTACACAATTAGATAATTATGAGTTTCCGATGTACAAATAACTAATCAACTTGTAATTTAATATAAACCCAAAACTTATACAGTTAGTTAATAAATATTAATATGGTTATATATTTTATTAAATTTAAGGTAATATGAATACAAATATCCTACGATAAAATAGAAATTTTTATAACAAAAAAATACAATATAAATGATCTCTTGAAACTCTACAGATAATAAAAAGATACGTTTAAAAGATTCATCAATATTTTTAATAATTACACCCTGAAAATGAATATTATCTTGAAAATATTGTAAAAAAACATTTTTTAACCGATTTTTTTTTGTAAATTTAAATTGTACCAAATGTTTATTAACAAATACCGAATTAAAGATCAAGCTTCAAAAAAAAAATCGAATATCTGGAGTTTTTCCAGATAAAAATAAATAATGATTTCAAGATAAAATATATAATGAAAAAAAAAATAGATACACAGAAAGGATTAAAACAGTATCTCAACTCTCACCATTGTTTAATTTGTTCTTAGAAGAAGCACGGATTTAAAAGAAAAAAGCTAAAAATACAACTGTAGGACTTTCCCGTCACGGGGCTAAAGCTACAAATTAAAAAAAATTAGTTACAATTAAAAAAAATTTTTCCAATAAAATAACAAATTATTTTTCCAATAATTTTTATAGAAAAATAATATAAAAACTTTTCCAATGAAAACACAGTTGTAGGACTTTCCCGTCACGCGGCTAAAGCCAGGTTCCGAGAAAGTCCTACAACTGTGGGTTTTTTTTTCTTTCAACGATGATGAAGGAATGCGTTTACACATACCCTGCAGGGTCTTCGCAGGGTGTGTCGAACTCGAAGCCAGGACGTTAGGCGTCCTGACCTAGCATAAAGCTAAGTGGGCACTGGAAATGAAGCCTTGCGACAATGAAACAGTGTTGCTCCCACCCCCTACCGACTAAACCACCCTCACCGTTTTTCCAGGAGCAGCTGGAATTGCCTCTCGGCATATCATCGGCCAGCCCTGGAAGTCGTGGTAGCAGATTAAACCTATCATTTGCCCTTCCTGCTTAGGCTCCTTAGGACCTGCTTTGGGATCCTTTAGGGATCGTTAGACCGTGACGACTCCCCGCTTGTAGAGAGCCCACACATTCCTCCTCCAAGAGGCTATCCGCCCCGCCCTACTAACTTGATCTAAAGGGGTGGCATGCGCATTTAAAAATGCGCGAGTGCCCCTCCCCCACTTGTTCGCGGCCTCTCAAACCTAAGAGGGGCCCGTATGCTTCATCGTACCTACATGGGTTATTTCTGATGAAAGGCTTACACATACATACGTACATACACAATTAATTCAAAAAATTTATTTATTTAAATATAATACTTTTTCGTTTATCTAATTTAATGATTCTAACTAAAGCGTGCGCGCATACGGTATTTAATTCGTGCGAATCTGGTGATACTAGCGGCGACGGTCAGCACTAACTAAACTGATGTAATTTCACAACACACATAGAACAAATTTCGCTTGTACAGTCGACAGACTATTGTAGCCACGAGGCCTAACCCACTAGGTATCAAACCAACCGGGCGATCGAGTTCGAGAAACAGTCAGATTAGTTCAGTTAGATTGTGTTACTTTTTTACACTTTAGATATTTATTTATTTATTTAATTTTTCCGCTCACCTGTGACGTCACAACATAGCAGACGACTACAACGACAATTTTTTTTGGGGTGGAGGTGCGATAATGCAAAATGTTTTTTTTTTCCAAATATTTTTAACAACATTTATAATTAAAAAATCTGCTTAGAGAAATATGACCTTAATTAGGCGAAATCTCAAGATATCTAGAGTGAACTTGCTCTGCAGCCTTACCCCGTTGACCTTTTAAGTTAAAAATTTAATAGCATAAATGGTCTGTATGTAGAAGTAACCTGACCAAGTTTTGTCAAAATTGATTCCGCAGTTCTGAAGATATAAGATTATTTAGAGGCCAACACGAACGCACACGTGCACGCGCGTAAGTACCAACATTATATCCGGTAAATTTCCAACTGGTTTTTTGGGTTCCTTAGGTGTCAAACCGGTGAAAAATAATGTTTGATGCAATAAAATACTTAAAGTTAACTGAAAAATAAATTTTTTTTTATTACTCATGAGATGGGAGAACTTTATATAAGTTTTCGATAGGGTTTCGTTCCATTTTAATACATCCTAAAGATTTTTTTCCTCTAAAAATGACCTTCGTTATTTGAGAAAGTAAGTTAGCTTAATTAAATAATTTAAAAGCATTCTAAATTTAGAAAAATTATTTTAAATAATTTTGAGATTTGAAAGGAGTTTTACATCAAAAATTAAAAATGGAATTGTATTACAGATATATTTCTATTTTAGTTAACTCTAAGACTACTACATAAAATATCAAAGTGATCGAAACATAATACACCACATGGACCAATAATAAACGGAAAATACAATTTCAAAGTAAACACTGAAAAGAAAAGATTTTCTTTAAAATGAAAAGTCATTTTAAAGAAAGTCCCTAAAGAAGATATTACTGCATGAGTTAAGACGGAATAAGATAAGTTGATGACAGAAAAGAAAAACTTACTGTAGAAGCTATTCACCGACATACACAAAGGGAAACTATAAAAAAAAGTCAATGATGCTAACCTGCTTTGCACGTTAACTTTTCATACTATTTTAAATAGTTTTTAAGTATTAAGTAATTTTAGTAAAATAGTTTATAAACTATTTCAAAAGATGGTAATTTGATAAGAATCATTTTCCACTATATTTGATTTACTGTTTTCGATTTTCAATTGAGTTTCCTTGAATATGGTCTAATGAATTTTAATTAAGTGTAATTTAATATAAGAACATTATTAATGAAATACATTAAGATAATAACAAATAATTTCAATTTATCATTTGTATCTATTTAAATTCATAATTTATGAGGTGCAATAATACGATTACTAAACAAGACATTTAAATTTCCGGAAAACAAGACATTTAAATTTCCGGAAAATTGAATAGATAGTAGAGATGTACAGTAAAATTTATATAGATTATTTTTTTTTTAATTCCAGAGCATGAAAATACTATTTTCCCAGTTTACTAGCATGAGGTAACATACACTACGTATTCTCAATAAGATAAACATTTCCAACTGTAGCTGGTTACAAATTGTTCCAGCAATATTTATAATGCTGATATAAAAATTATAATAAATTTTTATAAAAAAATTCTTGGAATTGAACCAAATATCAGTTTTTATAAATATTTTTTCTAGATTAATTTCATATTAATATTCAGATACAAAAATTAAAAATCGAATACTTCAGCATAAATTAAATACAGTGATTTCATAAAGAATGTAACAAACTTTCAGGAAATGCTGTTCTACTGATGAAAATAAAGAAAGAATTACATTTAAATTTAGGTTTGGAAACATTTCGAAAGCGAGTGTCAGCGGGTGAAAGATATTGCCCCGATTTGTATGATTTCGGTAATATTAAATCAGAGTGCAATTAGGATAAAAACTAAATGATAAATTTGATGGTTTTACTTGATCTAAAAAATGTTAAAAAAAAATTAAAAAAATATCAGGTGGGATTCTGTGGGAGCGCACGGCCTCTTCAACGTGCTTTAACGTGAAACGCGTTACAAAGCTTGGATGAAGTTCCTCCGATTTACAGACCGACCAATTTATCTGTAGAGTTAAATTAAACAAAACTGAAAGTCACCAATGAAAGATTTTAGTTCATTTATTTGGCCAATTCTGCAGACAAATTGGTCGGTCTCTACGTCAGCGAGTTCACATTTAGTTGTCTTAAATTGAAGTAAAAACGAGACATAGAATGAGTACAAAATCTAATTTTAATCCAAAACAAACACGTAACGGTACATAATATCTATTTTGAATAATATTCGACGAAAAGTTTGTTCATCATTGGTCTGTGATATGAGAAGTAAAAGACGTAAGGCATAAGAAGCAGCGGTACAGGTGGTCGCGCCGTCGGCGTCGTTCACTGCGCGCGCCGTACCAACTTTGCCACGTTCCTGAAAAGTATCGCTCGATGGGCACCGAACACTCCGATACCTGTACGTGGAACAATCTCCTCTTTCCAACGATATGCGTAATTTATATTTCCAGCTGACTTTTGTGCGGGCTAAGGCTGACATATTGAATTTTTATATGTTTACTTTAATTCTTTGCCTGTAAATATTGCTCAAAATATTTATTATTACTTAAATCGGTCTATCTCGACAAAATAAACACAAACACACAAACCACCGTGCTATACGTTTCGTGAGCTACAATGAATGGACGGACGAAATCGCGCGAAAAAGAGACGAGCGCTTGTCAGCTAGCGATGATAAGGATGCACCTGCTCTCGGCTGGTTCCATAAATACAGCTGTTTATAGGGAAAGGAAGAGCAAGCTAGCCAAGCTGATCAGGGATAGGAAGTGGGATTGTTGGAGGCGCTTGCTTGAGGAAATCGAGACGGACGGGGCAAGCCATGCAGGCTGCTGTTTCCCTGTGGAGATTAGGTACTAGAGCAGGAAGAGTTCGACATGGAAATGCCGCCGGTGTTCGTGTTGGTGGAGCTAGAGGCAGCGTTTTGGAGAGTACCATTGGAGAAGACGCCGGGTTCTGACCGGCTCCTAATGCGGTTGTTAGAGTATCGATTTGTGCAGACCCGGAAGTGTAATTATGTGTTTATAATGCATGCTTGAGAGAGAGCATTTTTCCTACAAGGTGGAGGATGCAGCGCCTCCTTTTAATACCGACGCCGGGAAGAGAGCTGACGCACCCACTATCAATGATAGACGCGTTGGCGAAGATATATGAGAGGACGGTACAACAACGGCTTGTTCACGCTATTGAGCAGGCGGACGTCTGTAAAACGGATTCCTCCACTTAACTTTAAAAGAATGAATGGAAATGAACGAGAGCACAGTTTTGGCAGACCTGCTATGTGCTTCCTCCCCGCAAACCCGCTAACCAATGACACAAAGGGTAAAAGTCGTATTAGTGAGCTTACCATGAGAGTATAAAATGACATCGCATTTACATCTCTGTGACTAATAGTTTGGGAATTATTACGGCAGGATTAGAGAAAGATTTTCATTACGCTACAAACTTTTGTTCTGTTACCCGTATGTTTCAGTATGATTTTAAAGACGTTTCAAGTCAAAAAATATATCTCAGAACTACTAGTTTTCGGGAAATATAGGATAAAAAACACATTATTTTATATTTTCAAAAATCACGTAAAAGTATAAATGACAAACTAAATACATTAAGTTTAGGTACAAAACCCGTGGGTGATAAGTACGTAAAATTTTAACAAAATTTATGAAAGTCTATAGAAACTAAATACAAAGTAAGAATTTGACAATTTATTAAAAACATAACATATCATAATGCAGGAGATTTTATCTAGGTATTAAACGAAACAAAATTTTCAAAATGACAAAACAAAAAAAAATTGAATATTTTAGAAAAATAACAAACACAAACATTAAAACCAACTCTCTCGATATTTCTGTTTAACCTACTGAGCTACCGTGAGGTATTACTTTAGAGGACGAATGAGGATGATACGTATGAATGTGAATAAAGTGTAATCTTGTACAGTCTCAGGTCGACCACTCCTGAGAAGTGTGGTAAAACCAACTTACAAACAAATTGCTGAAGTTTGTTTTTCACTACAATTGATACAGCATTCAGCCTAATGATTAGCATTATTCATAGCTTCCCATATTTCAACAGGTTTGTTTTATAATAATTGTTCTCCAGCCGATCAGTTTCTATGTACTTTACTCAAATTATTTTATTTAGAACCAAACTCCCTATAAATTTTTTAAAAAATTTTAAATGTGTTTATTACCCATTAAACAAAGTTATTTTATGCCAAACATAAAATAGTGTCTTTTTCGACCCTAATCTTTTGTATTTTTATCCTTATTTTTTCAAAAACTATCAAAAATACAGTTCTAAGATCTACTTTTTAATTTTTTTTTGCTTTAGATTTCATATAAAAACTCCAATAATACTACAATAATTTATTCATAAATGCCTGTAATTTACATGAAAAGAAAATCAGTATGAAACAACAAAAAAATGTTGAAATTCTGTCAACCAATAATATACCCTTATAAAGGAAATAATATCAAACATAATGATGTATAACAGATTACAATCAATCAGAATTCGATTATTTTTGATCAGATAAAGAAGGCCTATCCTACTGGGCTGGTCTAGTGGTAAACGCGACATTTGAAATCAGCTGATTTCAAAATCAAGATTTCCAAGGTTCAAATCCTAGTAAAAGTTTTATACAGGTATACTTTTATACGAATTAGAATTATAGATCGTGGATACCGGTGTTCTTTGGTGGTTGGGTTTCAATTAGCCATACTTCTCGGGAGTGGTCGACCTGAAATTGTACAAGACTACACTTCATTCACATTCATACGTATCATCCTCATTCATCCTCTGAAGTAATACCTTACGGTAGTTTCGGAGGCTAAACAGAAAAAAAGAGAAGAGATAAAGAGTGCCAATCCTACATATATTCTTCTAATGTCGTTTATGTTTATTGCTGTTAGATTTGACTGTAACTGATATATTGTATCAAAATGAATCTAATTAATTAAAACTTCTTTCTAAACAGATAAAACAAATTTGTTTTAATTAATGCTAAATTTTATCACGTAAATATTTTTGATCACGTGTACTTTTTGAAGACAAAGTGTTAATCAGGGAAAAGTTGTGTAAATAAGTAGTACTGATAAAAATCATAAATATTTAACGATATAATTTATATTTAAATAAGATTTAAACAAATAGCTTTACAATAATATGTTATTAAAAACCTACAGAAAAAAAAATTGCGAAGTTCTGCGTTAAAAGACCGAAATTTTGTTTTCGATGCCCTTACTATTTCGCGGTCAAAAATGCATCGATTTTCAGAAAATAACTCACTACAGATGTTCTATTAACGAGTAGGCATTACACGTAAATATCAAGCTTAACCTCATTCACTACTGTGACATTACATAAATGTATATGAAGTCAACACTTCATGGTAAAGAGCAAGACCGGAGGAGGACGGAGTTACGGATAGCACTCTGCTGAATCGTCACTTGTCCATGCTTGCGTGGATGGGTGGCGATGATGAGGCACGGGGACCCCGGATCTTCTGAATCCAAAGGCACCTCCCCGACAGTGAGTAATGCTTAATTGTGGGTCCGATCTCGCGGTGTCAGAGGGAGCTGAGGGAGGTTTAGTCGGTAGGGAGCAGGTCACTATATGCACTTACTATTTGCCCGGGTTATCATCAACCTGGCCAATTCAAGCCCGAAATTCCCCCATGAAAACCTCATGGTAAATACATAACTGGTATTCCTACGCAACTCATCTATAAAAAAAAAATTACAAAAAAAATCTTCAAAGTGAGGTTATGATGTCTGTAGTCAATTTAATTAGCGTAACTGAAAAAACATTCAACTAATTTTCATCAAATTCTAAATTGCAAAACTTCAGATACCACATATATACTATGATACTTGATTCTTTTGATAGCTGTATGATACTACAGCTTTTCTAAATTTCAATGAAATTGATCAAGTTGTGCAGATTTCTGAGGCATAAGATTTTATAAATCATAAGATTTTATAAATAAATTTTATTTTAGAGATTTTCCACCTACAAAATTCTATACACGAATTGTATTTTCGCTATCCTTATACTTTGAAACGTAGAGAAAATTTTCACCTATCAAAAGACCGGAAAAAATACCTCAAATTGAGGTTATATTGTTTGTTGTCAAGTTTAAAATAAGCGTAACTAAGGGACAACTCAACAAATTTTCATAAAATATTCACTTGCGCAACTTCAGATAAACTACTTTCTTTCTTTTTCTGTTTAGCCTCTGGAACTACCGTAAGGTATTACTTCAGAGGATGAATGAGGATGATATGTATG
>JAAAKQ030269083.1:10840-21818 GCA_010016005.3 Zanna intricata | reverse complement strand
ATAGTAAAATCAAAACAAAATGTAATAACTAAAGTAATTCTGTGTCTATGCAATAAAATGGCAGACAATACAACTTTAACCATTCAAACATAAAAATATTATAATGTAGGATTGTAAAGTTATTGTCTGTAATGTAAGGATAAGATGTCGCATGCCTAACATGTGATTCACCACTCCATGAGCCAAGTACATCATCAAACCATCATTATTATTAACAACTAGTATCCATTATCAGTTTTCAAAATAAATAATTTTCATCAGTTGATGAATAAAACTCAACCCTTAAATAAGCAAAAGAAATAGAAATATTTTTAACAAGCATATTGTGATCATTATATACCTTATATTAAAGGGGTTACATGACTTGTAAAATACAGTAAGTTGATATACAAATAATCATAATTAAAAACCTATTACTATATAATTTGTTTTTTGTAATTACGACACCAAAAAAAATAAAGGCAAATTGCATAAAGTGAAAAATATCTTGTAGAAATTAAAAGGGAAAAATGTTTAAAAAAGATTCATTTTTGTACCATTGGCTGTTAATTGATTAATGTCAAGAAAAAAGTTACTAAGTTTGGCTTTATTTAGATCCAAGCTGTATGAAGGTTGCGCGAGCATGTAGCTGTTTGGTGGAGCAGTTTGAGTCACTGCCTTAAATTTCTGTTTAGGAATATTTAATCATCAAATGGTAAATGAATTCAGGCAAAGTTGGCCTGAGCCCCAAAGGAGTGAGGGCAGTCAAGACACACAGACCCACAGAGCACATCAGATGCTAGTAATCAGTCAATTCCAACCAGATATTTACTGTAATTAATAACTGTTGTTTTCTTTTTAAATTTTATCATGCTTAAGTTTCTTAACATTGTTTCAGTATATTTGAAAGTATTTGAAGAATTACAGGTTTTTACTGCTTTTTTTTTCTTATAAGTAGAAATCAAAACTGAATAAGAATTCAGTGTTATAATTTTTACATCTTTTCCAAGTCCTTTTTTTGTTTTGTCTGAATATGCCAGTAAAAAGTGTTACAAACTTTTACAATTATGCAACCAAGAGATGCTTAGGAAAAATTGTCTGCCTATAATAGATAATCATTCTTCAAATACCACACTTTTTTTATCACAAATGATAAAAAAAAGTCTTAATTGCTGAATAGTTTAAATTGTATTTTTATATTTCTTCTCTGTTATTACTGGATTTAGCCCCACGGTAACAGTAAATTTGTAAACAGTAATTCACTATATCATCACACAACATCCTAAACTTTGATATTAATCGAGAGGATATTTAGCAACTCTATGGATTTTAGTGTATACAGGATACTTTGTTGCTGATTTGGTAAAAACTGTGGCAAACCAGACAGTTTGTATTGTCCTACCGTGGCTGAGGTCTAGTACTGATTAAGTGCAAAGATCATAGTTTAGTCATCTGGCTAATGTTTTATAATTATTCAGATTGAAAAATTCTAAAATTAGTTATTTGTTTCGGGACATTATACATTCTGTCATGGGATGAACACTGATGTTAGATATAGACCATAGGAAGATAAACTTGGCCTGTATGTTTTGGGGAACAGTTTTACATATTTTCAATCTTTCTGAAACATCATGTGACTTGATCAATAAATTGTGCACAGTGGTTGGTTTCAGTTGTGAGCATATTTGAAGTACTAGGATGAAAATAATTGATAATTCACAGGAAAGAATTTTGAAAGGACAGATATTTTGGACCTGGTAATTTAAAGATTTAAACTTTTTTCTGCATAATTACCTATATCAACGCCAGATCTTATTTGTTTACTTATTGACATGGCTCACTAGCAAACTTAGTTCTTTTTTAGACATTTTTATTATCATAATGAAAAATAGTATTTACTTCCTTGGCAAGTTAAAATTAATTACTGGTTAAACATTTACAAGCTGTCATTTTTTTCAGATATCCATAACCACTCTGTCATATAAAAATCATTGTGAAATCATGACTTTTATCGAAATAAAAGCTTATGAGCCAGAATTGAGGTGTGTGTAGTATGAAGAGATGTTGCTTCCATTAGAATAGCTGGTAAACATTAAACTTGCATTCATATAAGGAACTGTTTATTACAAGCAAGATAGGTTTCCTCTCTGTGTTTATAGACTGATTTCTACTGTAATCTGGCAAAAATTACTCTACAATAATAAATTGAAGAAGTCCATCTCTCATTACGATTTCTCATAGCCATCATTTCCCTCAACGTAGGGGCTACAATAATTAAATGCAGGGTGCTAGGGTTAAAGCCCACTAACTGAATCTGTCATTCAGTGTAATATTTTTTTTTATTGTTATTTCTCAAATTTATAAGTGCCTTTAAGACATTATTTTATCGGAAAATCTTCATTTTATTTTCTTTTTTCAGTCTCTTAATGCCCACATACCTTCACTTGAATCAGCTTCAATGTCATTAGACAGCTAATTTTTTTCTACTTTTCCTAAATTTTCTTTTTGTTAGTTAGGAAAAACCACTATTTTATGTACTTTTCAGTAGTCAGGTAGATTCATTAAATTAATTTTAAGTTTCTTGATAAGAAGACAAACTATTTTTGAAACTTCTTTTGCTACCTCCTTGTAGACAGAAGCCACTGAATAGATGTAAGATACAATAAATATAGTTTTTTTCTGAACATTTCTTGTAACTATCATTTTTATAAAAAAAAAAAAAAACCATCATTTTCTAATACTAAAAGGAAACAAAGTCTTTTGTTTTCTAAAGGGATGTTTGAAAGTATTAAAACAGCTATATTAAAATATAATTTATACATTGTTTTTGCAAAGTGGTAATTTGGTTGGATTATAAACTGAATTCTTAAAATAAAATATTTGTTTAGCAATAAGCAGAAAATTTGTTTAAATATAACTGGTTATATTTTTATTACGAGATGGTGAATATATTTATATCCATTAAGAACATTATTATTATTTGAGATGTATTCATATAATTTTTAGAATATACATATTCGTTAGTGTTGTAATAAAAAATATTATGTTTGTTGGCAAAAGATTTAAGTAAAAACAATTATGTTCTAGTCATTAGGAATTGGAAAAAGAAATTTAATTAAAATGTTATAATTAGTGCCTTTAGTTTAACTGGGGTAAAATGGTAGAAGTTTAGGTACGATTAATGACTTGTGATATACAAAACATGTATTTTACATGCACTACTAATAACTGTTCAACTGTATTTAAGCCATTGAAGCACAAAACTAATTTTGATGATATTTTAATATATTGTGAATATTTTTATTACATATTTATACATAAAACTTTCAATAATATTGTATTTATTTACCAATTTATATAATCTTATAAATTATTACCAGTTTATATATTTATATGTATTTTTATAAAAGTGTTTTGTTGCCAAAGTTTTGTATTAGCATAAGGCAAATTATATATGTATTACTAACTGTTTATGTAATCTATAAACATTTGTCTGTCTAGTATAAACATTCATTACTCAAGTTTAAACAAATGCAGAAGAAATTAACACATTAAGTATGTAATTTTTTTTAATTACTTTGTTAACATCTAATTTATGTTTCAAAACTTGAAATAATTTTATTTTCATTGGAAAAGGTTTTTATAATAATTTTAATTATTTTACTGTATTTATAATTTTGTTATTCATTAACTTTATATGTTTTATGTGTTCATTGTTACATGTATGATTATTGTAAATGTATTTATTTGTTCTATTTAAATGATTAATGTTATATGAAATATGAATAAACCATTATTTTATTCAAATAGGTGATTCTTTTCTTTCATTTCAACTGGTATGAAAGTTGTAGCTTTGTTTTCCTATTGATACTTATGTCATATCAGTAGAAAAATATACAAAAAGTCCCTTTAACTGCCATCATAATTGTTAAACATTTAAAGATGAAAATGTATAATTTTTTTACCAATCATTAGACAATCCAATCCTTTACAAAATATTCAACCTCCCTGGTTTTTGGAGACTGTTGGGAGAAGAGGTTTAAAAATGTTTAATATAAAAATAGGACATTTGGTGCATTTTTGAAAAGCCTATTTAAAAATTTAAGAAAAAGGATAAACCAGAGCTTAATAAATTGATCTGTTAAAAAAATTGATCTGTCAAAGGCTGAAAAAGCACTATTTAGTAACAAAAGAAAAAACTAATAAGTTATTGGCAATTTACCCAAGGTTTTTAGCATTATTTAAGATGTTTTCATAATAAGCTGAAAAATAATTATGAAACTGAAATCAACATAAACAAGTATAAAATTAAACATTTTAGAATACTCACGAAACCGTTTTAAGAAACATATCTACTGCAGTGCCCCCTGGCAGCTTATAACTGTAAAGCTAATGTAAGCGCATGCTCTATAATGATACTTATGTAATGCAAAACACCACATCGAAATCTGTCCAGTAATTTTTGAGGAAATGATAACAGATATATACACACACATCTCATACCCGAAACTCATATACTGTCTTCGTTCCATGATGGGTAAAAATCCTATAAATTAAAAAAAAATGTTTTACTTGTTACAATTAAAAGAAAGAATAAATAATGAATGATTATTACTTCACAAGCTTGTGAAATTTGGGTTGTGAAATGTTTTTTTTAATTTTTGATAATTGATTCCTATGAAATTTTAGTGCTGAATCCAAAAATAGCCTACTTTTTTTTAATAATATAAGGTATTTACTTTTTTGGCTTATACTATGCATTTTTGTAGCTAAACAATTGAGTGGTCTGAAGAGGAGTCCAGGGGGTGTTTGGGTTGAAGATGATGAGATGGGAGGAGAGGTTGGTAAACAGGTTATGACAAGACTTAACAAGATATAATATATTTATTGGCAGCCACTCATGCACCGTGTAACTACTATCAGTGCTGTTTCAACCATTTGCATGCATAAATTAAGTTTTTTTCTGTCCTCCATGATCAAATATGTTTTCGTTTGTGGAAAATATATTTTCTGGCCATCGAGCAAACTCAAAATGACTTCAAGATGCTACAACAATTCTGCAGATTCTTTTTTTACATTTGTGGTGAGTTAATCGTGGAACATAAAAAAAAATATATATAACCTGTTTTGTTTGACAAGTGTACATTGCATATTTTGGAGTAAAAACAGAAGATCAAAACAAAACTTGAGCACCCCACTATATTCGCTACCCATATGTGAAGGACTTAGATGGTAGTCAACGTATGAACAAGATGTATTCAGATTTGGAGTTTCAGTGGTGTGGTGAGAGCCACAAAATTACACTAATGAATGGTACTTTTGTTAGACCTGTTCACAGTTTCAATTTGAAGAATAAAAAAAGAATCATCTATAAAAATATGCCATCTGCTTTATGCCTGGTTCCTCATGATCCAGATGTAGTGACAATTCCACCAGAAAATTTACCTGAAACAGATAGTTCCACAAGTTATTTAAATGAATATAATATCAAAGAGTACAAAATTGGCGATAACTGTGCCCAGAGCTTTTTCACAGTCTGAACTTAACAATTTGGTTCAACATTTGCATCTGAACAAAGAAAATTCAGAATTCCTTGGTTCGAGACTTAAAGAGAAGAACCTGTGTCTACAGCTGACACCTCATTTTTCTGGTTCAGGATTTTCTTCCATAATTTGTTGGAAGAAGGAGAATTAGTCTTCTGCACTGATGTATGTGTACTTTTGACTTGATTTAACATCCATATGAAAGTACCAATTGGAGACTGACAAAAAGGAGCCTCTCTCTCTTCATCTGTTTAGCCTCTGGAACTACTGTAAGATATTACTTCAGAGGATGATATGTATGAAAAGGGGCCTCAAAGTTGACCTTCTTCACAATGGGAATTTGTATCTGGCAATACCTGCTGGACATTCTATCCATTTAAAAAAGGGTTATGAAATTTGGTATGTTCTCGATAAAATTAAATGCAACAATCTCAAAATAATATCAATGCTCCTAGGACAACAAGGAGGATACATGTTTCCTTGTTTTTTGTGTGAATGGAATAGTAGAGCCAGAGAAGATTGAATAAGGAAAAATTGGCCAAAAAGAGCTTCTTTAGAACCTGGAACCAAAAATATGCTCCAAAAACCTCTCATAGATCCAAATAGAGTTTTCCTTTCACCTCTGCATATCTAGTTCGGGTTGATGAAGCAGTTTGTTAAAGCCTTACCAAAAGAAGGTAAATGATTTAAATACATCTGTGACAAATTTCCAGTCTTATCAACTGTCAAACTAAAAGAGAGTATCTTTATTGGTCCTGACATTAGAAAACTTCTCAAAGATGGTAATTTACCAATACAGAAAGAAATGGAAAAGAGGTATCAAGGAAAATGGCTATTAAGATGATAACAGACTATTTGTCAAAGAAATGTTGACACATGGAATAAAATTGTAAGTATTTTAAATATTTTGTCCTTAAGGTTAGTGAAGAGAGGAAGTGGTTTCCAAAGGCACCTCATCAATTTTTATGAAGCGGTATCTCATGAAAATTAATTAAATAAACAAAATTAAATTAATTTAAAAGTACATTATAACTGAAATTAGACTTATTTTGTAGCAATTTTTATCAGAAGTTAAGGGCGCGACAATGACCCTACCACCTTCCTCTTGAGACCACTCAACTGTTTAGCTGTAAGAATCCATAGTATAACTCAAAAAAGTGAATATATTAATTTATTATTAAAAAAAAAACCCATTTTATGTCTGTTTTATTATGTCACATTGTTGCAGTTATTCAACTTTTTACAAATTTTTAAATTTGCGAAAAATCCTGATGTGATGGAAATATTATGTTTATTTTTAGATTTAGCACCAAAAAAATACTAAAGAATCAATTATCAAAAACTCAACCAGGCAGGCTGGTGTTATTAATAAATATTGTCAATTTCCTTCCCTCAGAACAATAAATAGATGTGTGAAATGTCTATAACTGACTTGAAAGAGCAAAAATCCAATATTATTTTTGTGATAGGAAATGTAATGCAAATTCTTTAAATGGAGTGAAACTAGCAACAGTTGGTTGTATTGATTATCTGGTGTGATTGTTTTCCAAAGGCAATTTCAACTTGCTTATAATTGCTTTTATTTTATATTCCAATCTAAATCATATTATGAATCCTGTTTTTGTAATAAATATAGCCAAAATTAAAACATCATTAGTTTTGTTGTCTTTAAGTAAAAAACTGCTTTATTTTGAAATTCATTAATGACTTTATTTTTGTACTCTTATAAAGTATAGAATAAATTGCTCTAACTAATCCCTAAAAAAGTTAATCTGATAATGTAATTATTAATTATAACTCTCCATTCAGTTTTATAGATATTGTAGAACCAAGAACAAAAATTAAGGTTAACATTTTATTAGTAGCCTTTCTGAACAAATTAGTGTGGTTTGAATGATATCATTTCTGACCCTTTATTGCTGCTGAGAACTAATACTTGTGTTTACTGTCCTAACTATTATAATCATCATATATATATATATATATATATATGGTCAAACAGATATCTTAATAGTCAAAATAAATTTTTAAGTTTCATTGGAATTAGAACTTCATAATATTTTAAAACTATAATTTTAAAACTATTTTTTTTTTTTTGGTCCTATTTCATTTACAATCGTAGTCCTATGTCAAAGAATTTCACTATTAAATACTGTTAAAACAAATACAAATAAATTAAAAGTTTGTATTTTGGATGATAATAACATCATTCAATAAATTGGACAATCAGTAGATAGAATTCCACAAATAATATTTCAATTAGCCTCTACACCAGCAACATACATTATGGTAATAAAACTGAGCGCTAATAAGTTTCCAAATCTGAATAAACAATAATACTGATGTAAGTTTATTGTAGCCCAGAATATTTACAATTTTATAATAATATTACTAATAGTAATGTAATCAATCTTTTATTGTATAGGCTTTTCAATGTAAAATCCACATTTAAGTGGATTAATTAAATTAGTTTAAATTTCAGATATAGAAGAAAGTGCTTTTGAACAAAAATATATTTTGTTGATGAATTCATAATCATTTCATTCAAAAAATTTAATATTTTAACGTAACATTTTTTGAGTACATTTTGGCGAAAATTTAGGCCCATTCTTTTTCTCCTTTTCGAGAAAGGTTTTTCACATGACCTTCAACACTATAAAATTTAGTTTCATTACGTAGTAGTCTCTTATTTTTCTATTCATATTTATCTTTCCAGTAACCATACTTTTCTTTACTTCTCTATAATCTTCAACTTCAATCAGTTATACCTTGCAAGTTTTGTAACTTTTACATCTAAGATGTCTAGATAATTTCCTTTTTCACATTTAGAATTTTCATACCTACATTCAATTCTAAATTTGTTATCCATGGTTTTCTGCTGTTACGAATCAAACAATGCTCTCCTCTCCTGCTAAATTATTACCTTTTTTAAATTTGTACTTCGTTTTTTCACTGAATCTACTTTAGCAATAATTTTTAAGCCTGTACTTCTGATCTTAATTTTAACATCACTTTTATTCATAAATGAATATATTTTGTTGAATTTTAATGCATGGGTGCAGGTGTATTTATTTTAACATCAATTTTATTTTTGTTTTGGACCTATCTGCAAATCACATTTCCTAGTTGTTTTTCTTTAACCTCCACCTACAATTTAGTACAACTAAATTATGGTAAGAATCAATATTTACTGCTAGATATATTTTACAAGCCATAGTTTGGTCTAAAATTATTACCTAACCATTATATAATTTATTTCATATCTTATCCTTTTTATGTTTCTTAAAAGATGTTTTTGCAATTATTACACAGGAAATATTAAGAGCAAAATTACATAGATCCTCTTTCATTTCTGTCCCCTTTATTGTACTACAGTTGCTATCAAATTCTAATCTCTTTTTTTACAGGTTTAATTAAGTCATCCATTTCTTCATCTTGTGTAATGAGCTTCCTAAGAGGAACATTACCTTTCTCTTTATCTGTTTAGCCTCTTAAACTACCGTAAGGTATTATTTCAGAGGATGATGTGTACAAATGTGAATGAAGTGTGTAGTCTTGTACAATCTCAGGTCGACCAGTTCTGAGAAGTGAGGTTAATTAACCAACCACCAAAGAACACTGGTATCCACAATCTAGTATTCAAAAAGAGGAACATTACCTGCCAGGCAAGTTTCTAACTCTTATAGTTTCAACCTCTTTTCAATTCCTTGAATTACATTTTTAATTCCTTACTTTAATTTCTTGTTTTTGATAATTAAGATAATAATGTTAGCTTACTTTTCCTAGTAATCTTCTATAATAATAATTATACCAAATTTCAGTTTTCTTCCATCCAGAAAATAAGAAAATTATTAATGAGTTTCATATTTATGTATATGTAATTAACTCTTAAGGTCTTACCCTAAAATATGTATTGAAAAGCTATAATGTTTACCACAAGCTACCATTGTTCAGCTAAAATATATTTTTTTTAAGCTGCTAATTCTTAGTTGACACGACTTTTATTGAATGAAACAACAAAAATTGTCAAAAAAAAATTTGAGTTGAAGTAGAAAGAATATCCTTAATCCTTAAATTAGTTTATCCAACTTTGTTTGGATTGGCAGAATCCACCCTTTAGCACTTATAATAAGTTACAGTCCTTACAATAGATTTTAGTCCACAACCACTAATTTTTTCTCTGTTCACTGCTTTACTCAGTTTTAATTTTTAATTAACAAAAAAAAAATTATTAAAATCTATGACACATACCCTTATAATGGCTTATATCAGTTGGTTATTATGTATCAATCAGAATGAAGGATTTGAATAAATGAATAAACCTTTATTTCCCTTGTAAATTAAAGACATAACAAAGAATTAGAATATATTATTAGGAAACATAAAAGATGCAAATGATAACCTGTGGTATGAGCCACATAAAATTTCTAAAATAAGAATATAAAAAATTAAAACTATTTTTAAAATAAATAGTGGCAACTAAAAGTTCCTACATAAATAAATAAAAATTCTTAAAACAAAAACGTAACTGTTAGATATCAAGATCAATTAAAATTTAAACTTATTATCTCTTACAAAAACTACAAAAGAATAAAAAAAAAAATTGAACATCATAGTGCTATGACATATGAACACCTACCTGCACCCATGCATTAAAGTTCAACATAATATATTTATTTATGAAGTATGACCTTCTCCAAACACTCAGCTGTTTTGAAGTTGAACTGTTTTTGTTTACATTCTTATAGATGTAAAGTGAGTTTCTTTTTTGTTTTTGATGTTAAAAAAGAGGTTTCTTGTTTTAAATGTCATTAAGTCAATACTTTAAATTCTGTTAATTTAATATCTAGGAAATAGATATAATCTTTGAAGGCTTTTATTTTTTTTGCTGAATAGAGAACATTTTTTTAATAATTTTTTTTCTTAATAATTAAATGTTTATTTTTATATACATATTGTGATGTAACATAATTTTGAATGAAAAATATGAAAAAAAGTTGACCTTTGTATAAAGGTTCAATCCACCTGCATATTTGATGGTCAATGTAAGTTAATTTTAGAAGAAAATTCTTTTTAAGTTTTGTTTTCTCACTCTTTAAAAAAAATTGTTGATGTGTTAACAATTTTTTTCTTTGCCAATAATACAATCAATTCCTGAATGATATTAAAATTAATCATCAGTGAAGCAGTTAAAAACACTGTTTAAGACGAGTGTTATATGTCAACTGCACTATTCTGAACTGGCTATATGAACATGGTAAATCTATCAGTTCTCTTTCTCTGTTTAGTCTCCAGATCTATTGTAAGATGTTACTTCAGTACTTCAGAGGGTGAATAAGATGATATGAATGAAGTGTAGTGTGAAGCCAATGGGACTAAGAAGTGATATGCTTATGTCAGTATGTTATAACCAGTAATAATACTCCAGGAAAATGAGAACATATTTGGAAGCAACT
>JAAAKQ030269061.1:0-10643 GCA_010016005.3 Zanna intricata | reverse complement strand
ATAAAATTATACCACTTATAACTCATTTATAACTTTCATTACTATTTATAATTACGTAAAGGAACATTATTGTTATATTCTGATATCCAATGTAACAATTATTGTTACTTATTGCTGAGCTTAACCATTACTAATATAATATTATTACCTTAACCCTTAGGGCTTTATCTTAAATAACAGGAATTATACATACTGTCTAAAAAAAGTAAAAAAAGAGATCTGGCAGGTAAGGCTACATTGTATATAAAATATATAATAAATTATCAACAATTATAATGAATAAAAATAATAATATATGTTAAAATATTAAGATGCATATGCAATAAAATGTAAGAACAATCAAAAAGTTTTTTTTTCTTATAAGTGAAAAATTAAAATACACAACTGTAATAAAATACATTAAGTTTAGAATTTTTTTTTTGAAAAATTACCTAAATAACCTCTGTAATTAATTTTTTTTTATTACCATTATGGAAGGTAATGGCCTACCCTTTGTTATAGAGTACTTACATCTTTTATACTGTATCTGATGTTTAATATTTTTAGTACCAATCTACCAACATCTACGGCAATGAGACCATCTGCCTTTCATTTGGAAGGTTCTGTGCTTGAATTCCAGTCAGAATTAACTTTTTTCACAAGTTACAAAATCATTCCTCACCAATAAAAAAAACCATTTATACCTACTTAAGAGCAGGTGTAAATGATTTAAGTCTATCACAATAAACATAATATGCACATGCACAAGGTGAAGACATAGGCAGCTAGAATTTCAATCTACCATTAATGTGGACTAAATAAAGAAAAGAAGAAAACACACAATTATTAGAAAAGAAAGACTTTCAAAAGATATATTACTGCAGAAAAAATAAGTATTACAAATAAGAGACTAGATTTAAATCTTTTGGCCTTAAGTTCTTGTAATTTATCATTATTGTAATATTTTGTAATTACCATTACAAGGAGAACAGGGAAGTGAATGAATCCATCTTATCCAGGAATAGGATGGAACATAAGTAGCATCCTGGAAATTTAAGTTTTGTAGAGTAAGAATGAAGAGCTAATAGTTAAATTCATATTTAATAAATCTGTTTTCATGTATTATCGATGTTAAGACTTTTCAACTTGGTTTTAATCCATGCTCCATTTTCTGTAGGTATTCTTTAATGGCGTAAATGACAGTGCAAGCAAATACATTTTAATACAAAAAAAAAGTGGAGAAATTTTGTGTGAACAAAAATATATATTTCAAAAGTCAATTAACTGGCCACCCTTCAGTTTGTAAGACCAAAAGCTCTATTTCAACAGAACAGATTTACTAAATGATCTGAATACTTAATCATGCAAATATTCATTCAACAAAAGTAATTATTGTAAGTAATTTCTTCAACAACTAAGTTTGCAGGAATGGGCAATTCATAAATGGTACAAATATTTCAAAGATGGCTATGAATCAATTAAAGTTAATGACTTCAGTTGAAAAACCAAGTGAATTAAGGACCAATGAAAGAGTAAAGTTAGGAAATTCATGATTAAACATCAAACAACTATTGGGGAAGTTAATATTCTTGCAAAACAATTTTCTCCTATGAAATAATTTCCTCAGTTTGACAGCAAAATGTTTTTAACTAACATTTTTTTTAAATTGAATAAAAATTGCAATATAAAGAAGTAACAGCTGAACTAATAACAAGTTACTAATCCCAACCGCTGTATCAATCATAACTGATAATAAATCAAGAGTATAGGACTAAAACAAAAATTGCATCAAATTATCTCAATGCAAGCTCTTAAGTGAGCAAGACTGGCACATTAAGTTAAAATTTTTAAAAATTCAATACTTACGTTCTACATATTTTTCTTTTATTACTATTATTAGGAAGTGTTCCATGAATTACTACGAAGTCCACTGATTAATAAATAATATTATTTTGGCAATCCAAAAAATTTGTGTCAAGCTCTATCAGTAAAAAATGGTCAGATTTATGAAAAGATAATTTTTTATAACTCACTATCTTGTATCTTATTACAAAATAATTCATTACTAAGTCAGTAACAAAATCAATTACTTTAGACACAAAACATTTAGTATAATTTTTCTGTATTAATCTTTTCACTGAAAATACAACTTTGTACTTTTGTAATGTTTTTAACACTAAATATCTGTGTTTTTCAACACAAATTAGGTTAAAATTACATGAATAATAGGAAAAATTTTTATTATACAATTTTTGTATTATTTTGTTTACAAAGATTTGAAAAAGATTTTTTTGATACCTGAACAATATTATACAAATTTCTTTAAAAAAAGAAAAAAAAGGTAATGCACAAAAAATCTAAATTTACTGTTATAAGTTTATAAATTACATTTATGTAAGTGTGGTACTGTACAGTTTTAAATTAGAAGCACAAAAAGGAAAAACATTTTTGATTGGTCTTAATTTGAGAACTAAACATTTCAAGATTCATGTTTATATGAATCCTTTTTATTACTTTAATTAGAGGTATATGCTTGTAAAGCTCAACATGTTCCTGCGACATAAAAATTTTTATACACGGCAATTATTAAAGGTTGGAATATTTTACATTTTTTATGCAACTGTTAACAAGATGATATTTTTCTGGGCTGTAAAAGAATGATCTTTCCACCCATACATGATGAGTAATAAAAAATTGTTGGTAAGTTATTGAAGCCAAGATTTTATGCTAATAATTGATGATTAGATCAAAAGTCTTTCACTTCTATTAGCAAAATAACTTATTTTTATATTTATCCTTCAACAAACTTTAAAATATCAAACAAAATATACATACACTGCATGTTTAGAATTCATCAATTGAAAGGAAAATGTGAGATTCATTAACATAAATACATTTTAAAAATAACAGTTATAGTTCAGAGAAGTATCATGTGTTGAAGTACTTTGAAGGTTACATTAAACACCACCAAAAAAAATAAAAAAACAAAAACCCAAAAAAATTGTAATGTATTCGCAATTTTATATGGCCTAATCTCTTTCAAAATAGTCTCCCTTGTTAATAAACCATTACTCCCAATGTTTCTTTCCTTTTTTGGAACATTTCCTAGAAAGTGCTTTTTTTTGGTAGTGTGCAGCTGTTATATTGTATTTTCATCTACCATATTTATGATTTGAAACAATATCTTTTCAAGGTAACCTTCACTTTGGAAAACAAGAAAACCTCTGTTGGAGCCAAGACTAGAGAACAGAGCGGGTAAAGCACAACAGTTGTCTTGTGTTAGCCAAATAAGAAGTAGCACTTGATACCATGGCACCAAATCCAAGTCTGGTTTTCCACAGCTCCTCTCTTTCTGTATACAGCATCACTCAAATACTTGGGATCACTCAAGCATCTTGGCTCCTTTAAAGTAAGAAACCATTGGTAGCACTGCAATTATACAGTCTTCTTTAAATGCTTTGAAGTATTTTAAATGTCTCTACAAAAAATTTACCAAATTCAAAGCAAAATTTAATATAAACACATTGTTCAAGATTTAATTTTGTTAAAAATCCAATTTGTTTACTCCAACTGTTGTAGCTCAAAAACTAAAAATAACAGGTAACATGATGTATCAAATGGTGTTGTTTGCAAAATTTGCCACTAGTTAGCAATTATTAGAACATGCTCTATGCACAGATTAGTGCATTATTACAAAAGTCGGTTTTAATATGAACACACCTCATACTTGTGAAAAAAGATAGAAAACAGTGGGTTTTAATAAATTTCATTTTCATAATTTAAACTTTCTAAATAACAAACCAAAATTTAAAATAAAAGATTTTTTATTTATTTTTAAAGCCATAAAATTAGAAATATATATAAAATATGTGAAAATATAGATAAGAAACAAAATACATTTATTTTCTCAGAAATGTATTCTAATCCTGTAAGGATATTAATTGGAAAATTCCTATCTATTTAACCATGTAAAGCATTTGAGATATAAAACACTATTACAGTTGCTTTTATTAACAGTAATGAAGTACATGTTGAGTAATGGTTTTACTGTAGAGCTGAAATATTCCTTCACTTCAGTGAGTTTGACATGTGAAAATTAATTCAATAAAAATGGAAACAGGAAACCTCTTCACTTCTTTCTGTCTTTAGTAAGTCTAGCCATCAATGTCACCTATAGAATAGTTGCGCAGATTTGTACTAATACCAAGTTTTCTGGTTATGGCACCTAACCAAACAAATATATTTTTATAAATATATAATTAGTAATAATTCTTTGATGAATGATAACCTTACAAAGAGGGTAAGAATGATAAACTGTTGAAAATGCTGATTAACTTGAATAGCACCTATGACTAAATGTTTTTCTTCCTGCCAGCTTTATAAAGAGAGTTTGTTGATTATCAAAAACTCAACAGAAAATTTTCAATTAATAAATAGATATACTCATACCTGTTCAGAGCAGCTTTGATCCATGCACCTGTTGCTGTAGGAGTTGAACTAAGACGTTGTTTCATGCTATATCTCTTCTGGCCTGGTTCACCTGCAATAAACCTATACGTGATATAATGTACACAAAACAACTGTCATTTAACACAAAATTAAAAATTTTAATTTTTGTAAAAATAAACTTAAAATTTATTTATGGACGATACAAAAGGGAGCTGTTCAAAAATTGACTTCCCGTCTTCAGTATTGTGTGAAAAATAGGGGTAGTGATTCTACCTTTGTACATTTAATAAATAGCCCAGTTCAGTGTGGTTGTAATAATATTATTGGAAATATTGCTTGTTTGTTCATGTAAAACTCCAATTTGAAATGGCTGCTGTCATAGAAAATCCCACAGACTGTGAAGCGTGTGCAGTCATCAGTTTTCTTCGTGCAAAACACTTGTAAGCTGCTGAAATACCCGTTAACTTTATATAGTAAATGGAGGGAATATTATGACTGACAGTACGGTAAACACAATGGTACCAAATATTTCTGGAAGATTGTACAAACATTCACAACAAAGAAAGTAGTGGTCAACCCTCAATTGCCACAGATGAACTTGTTACAGATGTGTATGTGAAAATTTGAGAAAAAAGTAGATTCACAATAACAGAATTATCCAAACTTTTTCTTACATATCACGAATAGTGCTGCATGAAATCATAACTGATAGGTTAAGCATCCACAAATTTTGTGCTCGCAGGGTGCCTAAGGTTCTTTCAGACAAACACACAATAAAAAGGATAGGGTCAGCACTAACCTTGCTTTACAGTTATCACAATGAGAAAAATGAATTCCTTGATCACATCATAACAGGTGATGAGACATGAGTTAAATTTGTTATCATGGAAACAAATTCCCAATCAACGCAGTAGGGGGCACCAGTTCTCCTTGAAAACTTATAAAGGCCCATTTAACCCTTTTCTTCAAAAAGGCTGATGGTATCAGTTTTTTTGGGAACATAAAGGTGTAGGCTTGGGTGATTTTATGGAAAGAGACATGACAATTAACACACAGATTTACTGAAGAAACTGAGAAGAGTCATACAAAACAAATGACACGATATGCTAAGTTCAGGCTCGTTTTTCTTTATGACAACACTCATCCACATACTTTAGTATGCACTCAACATCAAATCAAGTTTTAAATGGGAGTTGTTTAACCATCCTCCATTCAGTCCTTATTTGGCTCCTGGTGATTACCACCTTTTCTCAAAAATGAAGAAATGGTTAGTTACAAAGGATTTAGAAAATGCCAATAAGTTTAAAAACAGAGTTTCATTTACAAAAGGTTATCTCTAAATTCTTTCAATTTCCCAAACAAATGGTATAATCACTAGGAGCTAAGTCAGATTATATGATGGGTGATCATAAATTTCCCACCAAATGTTCTCAGTAAATCACATGGCAGACCCGCAACATGTGGATGCACATTATCATGCAGCAGGACAACCCCATCAGTCAGCCGCCCACATTGCCGATTGTTATGGCATGCCATAACTAATGTAGAGTTCTGCGGTACACTTCTGCATTTATAGTTGTTCCCCGATGCCAAACCGATCCTAAAAGACTGTGGTCATCAGTTTGTGTCCAAATGGCTATGGCTTGAACTTTGTTACTCTGGTTGGTAATTAAGGATGACACTATTCACTTGATTGCCGTTTTCTCTCTGGCATGTATTATGAAATCCATGTTTCACCGCCAGTAACAATTGAATTAAGGAATACATCACCATTTTCTGTGTAGCACATAAAAAATTTCAAAGCAAATCCTGTTCAGATTTTTTGTCACATTTCGTTAAGACATGCGGCACACAACATGCATGGTGTTTCTGAAGCCTAAATGGTCATGAACAATGCAACCAATAATAGCTTTTGAAACATCAGGAAACCGAAGGGACAGATCGGATATTGTTGAGCGAGATCTTTTCTGATTTTATCATCAACATGTTTACACAAGTCCTTAGTGACTATCAAAGGTCTCCCCAAAATTTCTTCATCATACATATTAATTCTGTTATTTCTAAACCTTTACACTATTTTCAGATGATTCTATCATTCATTTTATTATCACCGTTCACAGCAACCAACTGCCTATAAATTTGAGCCAGCTTAACATTTTGTGGTTTAAAAAACATATGACTCCATGTACTTCACAGTCGGCAGCAACGTTGACTTTCCTATTCATTTTATAATGTAATAACTCACACATAATCAAAGATACTACAAAACAACAGCATACAGACAACAATGGAATGTATGCATTACTAGTGTGGCCATGAACAACACAAGTTCACCAACCTTAAGGAGAGAAATTTCCCAAAGATCTATACTTTAGAGATAAATCTCATAACTTAATTCACACGTGGCAGTTTTTTGATGAAGGTATTCAAAAATTAGTTTAAAGGTATGACAAGGGCCTTAATTTAGATGGCAATTATGTAGAAAAATAGTAAAAGATGTACAAGTATAAAATAAATAGTTTTTTTAATCAACTGGTATTTTTTTAATAACGAAATGGAAGTTACTTTTCGACCAGCCTCCTTACCTTTTATAAAAATACAACTACAATTATAATTTAATAATAGAGTCAAATGATAGGGCCACAATATTTATTCTTTTTTATACATCACACAACCTTATACTATAGAACAATCTCCCATAACTAGAGGTGATGTTTTCCAAAACCAAGCATAATTAAAATTAAAAATGGGAGCACCTCTTTTACAGCTCATGTAATATGCAAATTTTTTTTTTTTGTATAAATTTAATTACTTTATATAATAACACATTACTGCTGTAATAATAAAAAAAAAACAAAAAAGATTCCTAATAATGCATAAACTTCTGAGAAACTCTTTAATATTAAAACTCTTAGATGACCTATGAACTCTTCAAAAACCTAAGAAATTAATTTTTTTTATGATTAACTCATCGCATAAGTTCATAGCTTATTTGTGGAAAAATGAAATGGAAATTTTACAGTATATAAAAAATACCATGGCTAATCTGGATTCGAATCTAGGACTTTCTAAGTGAAAGTCTGAAATGCTATCACTGCATTAGAAATTGCAAAATGGTAAAAAATATACTTTCTAAAGAATTAACCAAACCAAATTCATTTTTAATGTATAACAGATTAATTGAAGTAAAATTTTTTTACAAAACTTTTTATCATGTCTTTAGTCACTTTTATAATCATCTTCAGTGACTAGTGCTGCTATTCTTACCCTTGTGTCAGATTGTTATTGCAATTATACATATTTGTTATTGCAAATTTTTTCTTTCAAGTTGGTCAGACTTATTTTGCATTTTATAAATTTACAATGAACATTCAATAATTAACAAAACAAAAATTCATGTACAGAAAAAACAGTTGATGATGAACAGTTTTTTTTTTCCTGATGGTAAAGTTGGCAACCGTGATAAACACATTTAATCAGCTGTTCAATCATAACTAATCTAAGCATATCTTTTCTTTTGATTTTGGAATGTTAGCACCACTTGAAATGTGTACACTGGAAGAGCAATACTTAGTGATAAACATTTTTTCTATCAAAGTGTGAAACCAGCAGAAATTCATTCAAGAATTTTGAAACAGTATGGTGAAAAGTGTTTAAACCACAGTAGCATGTATCAGTGGATGGAATAGTTTAATTTGTGCAGAACATATATCACTGATCTCCATCGTTCTGAAGAATGGTTGAATTTTGAACCACATTGCAAAATTGCATAAGTTATCTTATTTGCAAAGACAAGCGAATAAAATTTCCCATATTGCTAGTTTGTGTAGTATTAGTGTTGGAACTGCACAATCAATGATTCACAACATGCTGAATTATCACAAAACATAGTCGAGATGAGTTCCAACACAGATGACTCAGGTCCATAAAGACACCCAGATTCACATTTGTTTTGAAGGGTCAAAGAAAGGTTTTAAGCAGAAGGTAATAGTTTTTTAGGTCGCATAATAAGCTGTGATGAAACCTGAATACACCATTTCAAGCCCGAATACAAACAGCAAAGTCTTAAGAGGAAATATCTGGATTGGCCCACAAAAAAAAAAATTTCAAACACATTGGTAAAGTGATATTGATGGTCTTCTGGCACTAACAAAACCAAATTTTTTGTGATTATTTGGAAGAACAATGTACTGTGTACAGCGAGTACTATTCTAAACATGCTCAAATAGAATGTGAGAGCAGAGATAAGGTGAAAATATCAGTGTTCTCTCAAAAGGGGTGATTCTCTAGCAGGACAACACATGCCTGCACATTACCTAGAGAACAGCAGAAACACTCAAGAAGATGGGCTGGGAGGTGTTGCAATATTCTCCTTACAGCCCAGATCTCACACCATCTGATTTTCATTTGTTCAGCCTACTCAAAGGCTTTTTATACTATAACAAGTTCAATGACAATGAAGCAGTCAAAAAAGCAGTACACAATTGGTTCAAATAGCAAGGTAAAGACTTTTATGCTGCAGAAATAAGAAAGCTCACAGAATGGTGGGACAAATGTCTAAATGTTGCTGGAGGCTATGTTGAAAAGTAGTGAAAGTTTCATTGAATACATAATTTTTTCTCTACATCAATTTGTCTTGTTAATTATTGAATGTCCCTCATTTATACTTCATAATGTTAAAAAATGGATCCCTTTCTGTGTATTTATAGAATTATCAATGTTGTGAAGTTTCAACAAGTATCAATGTTAACTACACAGTCAATGTTGGTAATCTGTGTTTTATATCTATGACTCATGTTAACTATACTGCTGTTCAGTCTTCTTAGCCCTGATTATTTTTTCAAGGCTTTTTACATTCATTGTATTTTTGCTTGAAGCTTCATTCCATTCTAGCAATTAAGAATAAAATATAAACATTGTTCAGTCAAAACAATTCAGTTTATATATTCAAAGGACAGTGTGTTTTAATGCCACAGGAATGTTATTTTTGTGCAATCTGTTATTTTTGTGAGATGAATACTTCTGATATACAAGTTGAGTAATCTATGGACCAAATTACTGCAAGCAAATAATTTTATGAGGTCAGGTGATTTGTGATGTGACCTTATAACACAGCAGTAAATCAATTAATTAACATCTGGATGACAGCCGCAGCACTTATCACTGAAATGATCATAAGAGCAAATGAAAACTTTATGATGAAAGTTTTGAAAATACAATGTAAATTAATTTTACTCTGACATGTCAATTATCTATTGCAAGACCAGCTAATGTCTGACTTTATATACATTTTATTCTGTCCAGAACATTAATAAAAATGTTATTAAATGTTTAATAAACAATGTTACTAATAACAATATTAATTTTTTGAGATTAATCAAATTTCATCCAATTTTTTTAAAAACAACTTTAATCAGGCATGAAAAATATTACACACCATTAACTTCTTATAAAAGTTATAAGTTTTAATACCTATAACTAAACAAGTTGTATTAAATATCTATAAGATATCTGTGAGCATTAATAATACAATATAATATCTCAACTACAATTTCCCTTTTCATAAACACTTCCAACACAATATTTCCATTTGTCACAGCATTTCCAATTATTCCATTACTTTCCGACAGATCTGAAACACAAAACTATTCCATATATATTGATTATCATTCAATCAGAATCCTTAATTGTTAATTCAAATAGCTGTTAAACATTCTTATCTAAAAAAAAGAAAACAAAACTACAAAAGATTTAGATCATACATGTTATAGTTTATGTTCACAGTAGGTCTGAAAAGTTCCCAAACTAAATTTCTAGTCATTAGAAGTAGCGCCATCTCTCTAACAACCAAGGAACTATATAGTATGAACGATGTCTGACAAGTGTGTGTACAAAATTTCATCTCGTTTTGTCATTCCAGTCTCAAATTATAATTGACCACATACACTGTGTTCATATGATCTTGTGTGAGAAAAAGAAAAGTGCGATAAAATTTTGCGTTTGACTTCAAAAATCTTTGTTGAATCTTATTCTATTATAAGCAAGTATTCAGTGATGAGGCCACATCTCATTACAACATACAGGGTCTGTATAATAAGTAACCGGACTGAGCCTGCCCCGCGCCGTCATAGCGTCTGATAACCGGTATCTGGTGCTGTAGTGGTGGTGGGGAGTCTAGGGAAAGGGAACCGGGCTACGGCAGTTGCCTCCAAACG
>JAAAKQ030269039.1:0-10643 GCA_010016005.3 Zanna intricata | reverse complement strand
TGTGTGTGTGTGTGTGTGTGTGTGTGTGTGTGTGTGTGTGTGTGTGTGTGTGTGTGTGTGTGTGTGTGTGTGACGTATAACACACTATACATAAGTAATCTTTATGAGGAAAAGGTGAAATCTCTACGGCCGTGTTTTAACGGTAAATGTATAAATAAAATGTCAAGGATTATTTTGTAAAATATCTATACTTATATAAAAGAAAACTTGTTGAATTATTAATTATTTTGGACCAGTTTTTGTTTCTATTTAATAAGATCAAAAACGTTTTTGAGGTTATCTAAATCGATTGTTTTTTTATATACGTATCAAATACATTACCTTTATATTACATTATTTTGATTAATTCATTAAAACATTTATTTATTATTTTTTGCTTTGTGTTTATTTAATTTTACCAACCTTATTATCTGTCAGTAAATTTAATTTAAGTTTATCAATTTCTTAATGATTTAAAAAAAAGTTTGTTACAAAAATAAAAATAAAAAAGTCTGTGTTAGTATTGTTGTATTTTCCTTATATTTGTTAAACGCTAAAAATTGAATCTTTTTAGGGTTGAAATTTATGCTTTAAAACTTTCCAAGTGCTATAGATTAAATTTATTTATATCCTTACAATTTGGGTTTGTAAATATTTTTAATGTGTCTATTTGATTCATTTTATTAAAAAAAAGTGTTCTATAATGATTTTTTTTAGACCAGTAAAAGTTATAAAAATTAATATAATTAAATCTGTTCTAAAAATGGGATAAATTTAAGATTTTAATAGTAAATTTAAAAAAATATATATAGTCTTAACAAACTTTTTCACGTATATAATTGGAAATTCTTTTATAGAATTTATTTATGTATTTATTTATTTATTAACATAACAAAATTATTGTTTGTAATAAAAATTAAAAATGATTAAAAAGAATTATAAACAGCTACCATTCAGGTATCTGAGATTTCCATTATACAAAAATCACAACTAATTATACCTCTTCAGTAGAATTACTTATAAGCTGATGGCGAGAGGTGAAATTAAAAACAATGATAAGGATATTTTCCTTGAAGAAGGAGCTATGCAATTAGCTCTTGAAGGCACTCTGATAGAACAATTAAAAATTAATTTGAAAATTTGTTGATTTAATTTTTAATATTAAAAATATTTTGTCTTTCATTCGGAGGTTTCAGGTCCTGTCCCTAGCTGGGCTTTTACACCCAAATCCTAAAACCAGCCTAAAATATTATAAAGTTTAAAACCAGTGTGACAAACATATGATTTTTTTTGGTCTAGATGAACTAGTTGGAACCTAACACATAGATGTTTACCAAAAAAAAAAAAAAAACAACCCGTTACCCCATTGTTGACATGATTGCCATTTATTGGTATATTTATTGCCTTCTTTATTGCTGCTATTCTAGTTATATTCACTGAAAAAGTAAAGCCTTTCTCTTTCTATCTTTACAATAAAGGAAAAGTTAAAATAAAAAAGAGCTTAAAAATATTACTTTCATTTTTTTTTTTTTTTTGTTATCGTGTAAAAATAATTAATGATCAGTTAAACAAATTTTTCGTGCGTTTAATAAAAAATGTAGACTTTGTTTTGAATAATGTTAAAATTATTATAGAAAATTAATTAGAAATTAAATATAATTATTTTATATATTTAGTGAACATATGGTTTTATATAGATTTTCTCTTCTGGTTCTAGAGTAATCTGTATCGATGAGGTGTGATTTCTTCTAATAGAAAGTGATAAAAATGTATCTACTAAATTTATTTATTTCTATAATATACAAAACTAATTATTTTAATTAGAAAATTTCCCGTTCTACGTATATATAAAAAAAAATCAAAAATATAACGTTTCGATGTATATTTCAGATATTTTCCTTATTGTAATCATTCATCCGAAGATTTATCATTCTTGTTAAATTTTGTAACATTCTATTATTATTTCTCAATTTTTATATTACATAATAAAATTTATCTTTTTATAAAAGAAATGAAATTTTATTATTTTTATTGTATTTAGGCGATATAAAATAATACGGATTAATCATTAATACAGTTACATACAAGGTAATGTTAATGTTCAAGATAGTAGTCGATTAATAAAGTTAGTAAATAAATTGTCCGGTTGCATTTTAAAGTGAGTGTACGTACAAAATAAACCAGAACACTGCACGTACATCCTGCAGTGGGTAGTAGTGGTTTATACTCTACTATCTTGTCCTTGAAAGGCGCTTTTGCTGCTGCTGCTATCATGACGTAAGCGGCGATGTAAGGAACCACACCCTTATTATAAAGTTAACTGTTTCTTTTCTTGCACCGTTCCAATTTTATATTATTATTATTAGTAATAATAATAATAATAGCTGTATTTTGTTAACTTTTTTTTTTTTTTGTATTTATAAAGCTGTTTTCTAAAGATATACGACCAAGGCGGAATACTTTAACGATTAAGATGATTAAAAAATAAAAATGTTAATATGAATGTAGATAATTCAGTGTCGGTGATTAAAAATTTGTGACGAAAGGGAAATTTTAAAAGCAGAAGTAGAATATGCGTCTAGTGAACCAGAAATAACATTTACTGTTTAGTAAACGAGTAACTTTCCCTATAGAACACCGTTCTTCAGCACATTTCAATAAGAAATACTATTATTGTTTTTTCTTTTTTTTTTTTATTACTAATTTTTATTTTTTTTAGAACTGTTTTTATTATTTTTTTCAATTTCTCTTCTTCATCTAGTTTATTTTAACTTAACATTAAAACACTGGTATTATTTTTTACGTTTTTTTTTTCTAATTTTTATTTCCGTAAATTATAATTATTGTACAGATTATAATTAAGTGTTACGGCAGAAAAATACTGTATTATTAATGAATTTAAAAAAAAAAAACCATTTATTGGAATGATGCTAGTTTTCGTTTAAATTATTTATCAATGTTTTAGAAATAAACTTTTCCAGAAATGGAAAAAAAATTCAAGGTGGGTTCTACCCGGTGAAAATGAATGAAAATAAAAAACACGCACCCGAAACGGTTTCGTTTTCAAGTTAGTCCTTGTGATAAACCTCTATTTACCTCTATATTCACCTCTATTTCTGATCCCAAAAGACGTAATTCTTGGAGTTCAATAAAATATAAACATTATGGAAAAAATGAGTTGTCTATATAAACAGTGAAATATTGAGGCAAAAATTTTTAAAAGACGTAAATTCATAATAAAGTAATCTGGTTTAAAATTTATTTAAAAAAAGTAATTTATTCATATTTATATAAACACATTCGCACTAAATAAGACCACACAGATACAAGAGTTCATTTACGCGTTACGCGGTCAGAGTGTAGGTTTTATTGAGGGTATTCGTTGGAAACATCTCGTTATTTGTTTTTTGTAGTACGACTTACTTGTGGTTCCTTACTCGGAATCGATTGGAAATAAACAAATCGTGAGTAAAAAAAAACCTTTATTTATTCCCATACTTTGGTCAGAATGAAACAATTCGTCTATTTTATAAATTATAATGTCTTAAAAGTGACTTTTATTGTTGCTTAGAATTCTTAATTATTGTCCTGATTTTTATTACAACTAAAAATTAAATTATTATGTTATTAATTTTACAAAAAAATAAATAAATAAATAAATAAATGATTAAAATTGTTAACATAAACAGAACTGATAAAACAGAATCTATAAACTTCATACCGTAAAATAAAACAAAAATATCATTAGAATTACTTCAAATATTTGAACATTAATTAAATTTTGGTAAATAAATGGAAGAGAAAAGGAATATTATTATTAAATCTGTAGATTTATAATTTAATAATTGTTTAATAACTTACTTTTTGTAGCTTTTGATGATTATTAATATATTTTAATCCTCATAAACGAATTATTTTTCTTTACTTTTTATTACAAGTAAAAAAAAAATGTCTACTCTTTTGCATTTCTTTCGGCTTCTTTTCATACGATCTTGTAGGATTACTACATATTAATTATAAATAACACGTAAGAAAAATAAATAAGAAAAATGTACTTTAAAAAGATATTTTTTTTTAAATTATGAAAATAATACTAAATACACTAAATTAAAAGCCGGTTTAAAAAAATGTTCAAATGTAAAAATTGAATAATAACCTATTTTTTAAATAAATTTTTAAAATAGATATTGTTGTCTGCAAACAGGCCGGCTAGGGACCGCTGAAAATATCATTTCCTTTTGAATCTCTTCTCTTCTGCCTTCCTTTTCCATAGGTCTTTCATTCTGTAAGACTAAAATGCTTTCCTTTCTATATCACATTTGTTCCCAGTGTGTTTTTTCATATCTTCCAAAAAAACGTTAATTCTGTCGTTGCGCATTGCTAAATTCTTCTTTACTTAAGCGATCTTCGTCATTTATTACAAGTTTTTGGAGTTCTCCTTTGATTTGTTTGGTGTAATTACTTTTCATGTTGAATAGTTTTTCAAAAACGTTTTTGCTGATTCTCTAGGGCTCATTCTAACTGTTTGTCCGTCTTCTTCTCTTTCGCATTGTGGTTTCCAAGTTTTCTAGTTTTTCATAATCATTTTGTTCGATTTTAAGCCGCGGATTCTTTTCAACATTGTTCTTTTGATTCTTAGAAGAGTTTCTAGATTGTATAAGCTGCAAGTCTCTAAGACGTACAGGATTATTGGTTTACCTACGGAGATTTAATAAAATAATAAATAAAGAAATCAGATTTATTATTTATTTACTTTCTATTATCGTAATTAAAAATCGTCTTAATCTGTTTAAGTAACCTTAGACGGTAATAAGTACCGTCTATTCCTGTTCCAGTTCGAATCCCAGTCGGACATCCCTAAATCTAAATATGTAAAAAAAAAATTATATAGGAAAAAAGGATAAATTTTTAAAATAATTTATCAAATAGTTAAATATTTTTCCTTCAGTCGAGCAACAATCTTTTAAAATTTGTATTCGTAATAGTTTTAAATAACTTTTTGTATGATATTTTATGGTATATTATAGTAATGCGCGTTTATGTAGTAAAATAGTCGTACAGATATAAAAAGTTTATTATTGTAATATATTTATTTATTTATATACATATATTCATCGTATACAAATCGGTTATAAAAAACATTTTTTTATTACACTTTGCCTAGATTATATGTTTATATTATATCATGTATATTAAATTTAATTTATAATTTGTACATATTACTAAACGGGATGAATTTTACTACCGAATTTGGTAAAAGGGGATAAAATGTTTCTTATTTAAGTTATGTTGTACAGCTGATATTAATTTGAAAAGATTTATGTAATATGTTACTTGTGATAATTTTATTCTCACAATGTTAACTAAGATATCATATAACTACTTGTTTAGAAACATTTAATTATCTAATTATTTATTTCTTATATTTGGTTTTCCGTTTTAAAGATTTTCATTAAATTATTAAACTAGATTGCTTGCGGCGAATGATCTTTCTGAAGATGATAACTTATCATCTCTTACTGAAAATTACCACCGTACCTTAACAAAACGGAATTCAAATGGAAGACGTTCCAAAAACGAATCCTGTTCTTTGTTCCTCAAAGCAAATAGATCTAGGGGAACCACCCATTACAAAAAAAAAATTAGCCTGTAAAATATTACAGTAATAAAAATAGTATTTCTATTATAGTAATCGATATATATTTTCTAGTTTAAGTTTATTTTTAAAATCAATTATATTGCTTAATTACCATTTTTTGTTAATTATAATCTAGTAGTTGTAATATTGTTGAATTTTAAATTTTAATCGAAGAAAAATCTCAAAATTTGACAGTTTTATCGGTCTAATCAATCATTCGTAAATCATGCTGTTAATTAAATCCAACTATTAGATGACATTGATAAAATGAGAACTAAATATTTTAAAATTTAAAAAAAATATAATTATAATACACTACAACAATAACAATCGTACAATGTAAATTATGTTCCCATTATTTTACTATTATTAAGAAAAAGTGTTAAAAGTAAAAAGGGAAAATTTTGTAATATAAATACTAATTATAATGTTTTACTTGATTATTTATAGTAAAAAAGTATTAAAAAAAAATACTGTTATTTTTCACGTTTGACTAACTTATATCAGGTAAACCATATGTTTTTATAAGGTTTCAATGTTATATAGATAATAATAATTTTCTAATGAAATTACCGCTTATTTTCTCTTCTTAAATAAGCATAAAACCGCGAATATATATATATTTTAATTGTACTGTTTTTTTTTTTTTTTTTTTTATAAAAATTATGTTACCATAAATCATTATTTTCTTTATTATTAACGGTGTTACATGAGATAGGTTACAGAACGTGTCATTAAATTTGAATTTTAATCTTATATTCGTTTCTTAATTAAAACGGTTCTTTAATTTTTTTAAATAATATTAATTATATTTATATATATATATATATATATATATACATACAAAATTATATATATATTTTATTATATATTCTATTTCTATTATGTATTTTATTATATATTCCTTAAAAGATGATTAATAGCTAGGAAACCGTCAAATTTCCATTTCAGTGAATACAATGAGAAAACAATATATCACCTACATAAAAGCAAATTATTTTATAATATTTCACATAGACGAGAGTTGAAAAGTTAAAAATTAGTCAAAAATGATATCTTTTTGTTTTTCTTCAGATACTTGTAGAAAAATTATAATAATGAAATAAAATTACTTAAATTAAAAGAAAAAATAAAATACACTTTATTTTACGTCTTTGTTATAAAGCGAGTTATTAAGCTTAAAATACATCGACAAAGACATAAAATACTCGTATATACTTTTCAGTCGGTATTATAAACACGTATTTTTTTTATTGTTACATAAAAAAAACTCTAACTTTTTATCCAAATATTTTATGAGACTTTAGAATTTATAAAGAAACATATGTGGCTTTTATTAGTGTGGAACATGATATAAGATATGGTAATTCTGTAGCACATTTAAAAAAATGTCATGTCTGACCTAGATTCAAACCTGAAACCTTCTAAATGACAGGCAAAGACGCTGAAATTCTTCCACAGCGGTTAGCGGAATTGTATTTATTTAAGAATATTTACAAAATTAAAAAGTAATTGAATTTATTTTCGGGTGAAATGTAAAACTTTATTATTGATAATTAATTATTTCTTTAAATTTAAAATATATATATATATTTTTTTAATAATTAATATAAATTAATACACCGTATAACGTAAATTGTATTCCATATCAAATTTTGTTACATATATATATATAAATACAGAGTGATCATTAATTATTCATCGCATTTTAGTCAATTTTTTTTTTCTGTCTTCAGTCATTTGACTGGTTTGATGCAGCTCTCCAATATTCCCTATCCAATGCCAGTCGTTTCATTTCGTTATACCTCCTACATCCTACATCCCTAACAATTTGTTTTACATTAGTCAATATAAAATAACAAAAGAATGTACTTACATACACGTTTCATTGTTGGACAGAGCATTTCAAATATTTTTTTTTACTACACTTATTAACCTCAAACAAGTTCTACATGAGTATATTTTGTAGCGCGTAAAATATCTAAACGATATTCAATTTCACGCCACACATTTCGAAGAATATCCGAAGTTATTCCATTAATTACACATTCGATTCTTCTTTTTAGTTCACTGGTGTTTGCAAACTTCGTTTTGTACACTCTCTTTAAATCTTTTATAAATCCCCAAAGTAAGAATTAGAGTGGCGTAACGTCGGAGGATCGAAGCGGTCAGGGAATTGATCCATCACGGCCGATCCAATGTTGAGATCTTGTTGAAAGCAAACGTTCGGTTGTCGATGTTCAATCTGGGGGACTGCCCACTCATAAATAGATAACTACGCACTAGTAACCGTTGGATTGGCGAAGAAGAATGGTCCAATCACTTCATACGTAGTTAACGTATACCAAACGTTAATTTTCGGGCAATCACATTGTGTTTGTCAGTCGTCATGAGGTTTCTTCTTCCTACCCAAATCTGATAATTATGACAGTTTACATGACCAGAAAGATGGAAAGAAGCTTCATTAGAAAAGATTACTTTTTCTGGAAAGTAATCTTTATCTTCGTTCACTTTATCAATAATAACCGCAGAAAATTTATAACGGCGTGGTTTATCGTAACCTTAAGTAGCATGCATTAACTGAATTTTGTATCCTTGAAGTTTTAGGCGCTTGAGTAGAATCTTTACGAATATCAATTGCCAGTTCTAAACTCGCACGAAGAGTCGGTTTAACCAGGCTTCTTTGAAAAGTTTCTTTTACTCGATCCACAACTTCCTCGGATCGTTTGTCAGCATCTTTTTTGGGTACTCAACTTTCTGTATCCTTAAAACGGTGGTACTATCTTTCATTAGAATCTTTATTAGAAGGTTCACAGCCATACTCCAAACGAAAACGTCTGCGAACAGTAATAACAGGTCCAATTTTATGAAATCATAGTACGCTCATTGCTATCTCTTCTTCGGTAGCTGTTGCTCAACTGACGATCCTCCCCGTCGTTATATCGCGCCAGCATGTTCATTCAAGATGATCGTTACCAACATAACGATCATCACGTAGTACCAACACTAATGTTTGAAAAAAAAAGTCAGTGCGCACTTTATTGCTTTGTTCAATTTTTTAACTCTTAGAATGCGTTGAATAATTTATGCTCTCTGTATATATTATTCCTGAATCGCACAGCTTTTTTTATTTAATTTAATATTCTTTTTCATAATTTTTTTTAACACTGGTATTTATAATATATATATATATATATATGTTGTAAATAGACCAGGAAGGTCTGTCTATTTGTCACTGTCACTTTCCGTGATATAAAAATAAAATACTTTCGGTTAGCTTTACTTCAGAGCGTTTCTTTATGTTGACAAATTTTTAACATTATCTTTATATAAGTGTAATTTATAGTATGTTTTTAAAATAAAAATAAAGAAAGAGAAAGAAGGAAGATTAAAGATATATTCAGGTCAAAATTTAGTTCACACTCCCTTCTTTTTACAACTTTGAATGAAATCCTAGTAACATATTTTTACGGTTTTATTAAGTTGACATAGGTTATTTTTTATATTTTACTGTATACTGTGCTCTATTCATAAGAATGAATTTGTGTGTTGTGTTCAATATATTTATTGTATTTCTTATCTAGTACTTTTAAAAATTTAACCTGAATCCTAATCTATGATTCAGTTTTTATTTTATTACCAGGATAAAAAGTAACACAGACAATTTGAATAACGCTATTCACTGTTTTCATTTTTTTTTATAATATATATTAAAATATTGTTTATTTCTTTCTATGTGAAACACTTAGTATTTATACAAACACAAATACTGGTGTTATATTAGAAATATTTTTCATAAATTTGAAAAAAGTTATTGTTACCTTATTTCCAATTTAGATTTTTTTTTTTAAATTACGATTCCTTAGCAAACAAAACTAAATTTGGTGGTCAAGTATATCATGCCACAACAGATTTTAATGAAATTTTATCAAAACACCAGACAAATATTATATGTTTTGAAGGTGATTTAATCTCTTAATATTTATTAATATTTTTTTTATGATTCAGGTTAAAAATGTTGCAAAATTTTATTATAAATTATTATAAACTTTTATCGCTTTACATCCCCAGTTCCCATCCATTTGTTGATTCTTTATAATTGGATTTCAAAAGTAAGATTTTTTATTTTAGTAGAATATTTTAACATCTTTTTTCTCTTTTGTTACCTTTCGTATTTATTTTACTTTCCTTCTAAATTTTTAAAGTTTTTTGTGGGATGTAGTGAACCTTTGTAGATTTTCTCCTTTAAATAGGCTTCTTCTAATTTTTTTTGTGACATTACCGTTAATTGAAACCGAATGAATAAAAACCTCTGCAGTATCAGACTAATTTACAACTATCTTTTTAAGTACATAAAATACTTTCTCCCATCCTTAGAGAAACCTTTTCATTTTTAAAGATCTTATAATATTACAAGATTTTTATGTTAATAGTTTAAAAAAAAATAATAATTTTACTATTAAACATATAGAAACATCTTTATCAATTTTTAAAACAATGTAATTTATTTATGTAAATTTGTAGTATTTCACTTTCATCAAAATCTGCATTTATCGGGAGAAGCATACCTAAAAAAAAAGTTGTATTTTTATTTTTAATATTTATTTACCACTACAGCGTTATAGGTAGCTGAAATTTAATATATTACAGATTAAAATTTAGATTAGCAGTTTGTTCAGTCTAAAACGTTTTACATATCAGAATTATTCAAATAAAAAAAAGCATTTGCCAAAATATTTTGGAAATTAGAATATATGAAATGGTTTTCTCAAAACGGTATGAAAATCTGTCAATTCTAAACAAAATATTAAACAAAAGCCGCTGTTTTTATTCATATATATAGTAACACGTTTAAGGATAATTCATTTATAAGTGTTTAAGTGTTGTAAACTGTTTTAATACAACAAAAGTTTTCTATCGTCTACTACGTTAACCGCTTACAAAGTGTGTGTGTGTGTGTGTGTGTGTGTGTGTGTGTGTGTGTGTGTGTGTGTGTGTGTGTGTTGGTTATTTGTCATTAAAAAGA
>JAAAKQ030268972.1:9534-21977 GCA_010016005.3 Zanna intricata | reverse complement strand
GGTCAAGATGAAAACCTAAATATTTACATTCTTGAGAACTTGGATTTGGAATATTAAACTAGAAACAGATGCGCAGTTTTCCTTTCGAAGGATAATGTGATGTGCTTCGACTCTGTTTCATTTATATTTTCTTTGCAACTTGTAAGCCAGGACTTGAGACAAGAGAGATAATCTTGAATATACTGATGCAGTAGCTGGATGTTCATGGACAGCAAGCATTGCAGCATCGTCAGCAAACGTTACAACGTTTGTATCTGCCATAATTGGCAAGTCGGCAGTGAACAGAACATATAAGATGGATCCGAGAACGCTTCCTGAGGTACTCATGATTTTATTGGAAACAAATCCGTTAAAACTTCCACTATGTTTCAATTGAAAATACCTATATTCTAGGTAATATTTTAGCATTACATAAAAAACATGTGGTAACACACCTTTTTTAATATACAGAACAACCTACGTGCCAAGCTTTGTCATAAGCTTGACTGACATTGAGGAAGTCCGCTGAACAGTTTGTTTTTGTCTAAAGCATCATTTATAATGTAAAAAAGTTCTGTTTGCTAGCTCCAAAGTAGCATCCTTCTTCCTAAACCCAAATTGATAATTTGGAATTTGGTCATTTACAAACTGCTTTATTCTTTTTAAAAAGAGCTTTTCAAACACTTTCGAGAGCACTGGAAGCTAGCTATAGGCCTATAAGATTTAATAGCTCTTGGTTCTTTACCCGGTTTTGGTATAATAATTATTTATGAAATTTTCCACTGACCAGGAAAATGACCATTTCGAATAATAGCATTAAAAATTAGTGTGATTGAACATATCACTTGTCGAGGTAATGTTTGAAGAACCTGACCGGTGATTAAATCATAACCCGGCGCTTTTGTTGGATGTACTTCGTTGTTAATTACTGAAGAAACCTCGAGGATTGTAAAGAGTTTTATTGGTAAGGACACTTGAAAAGGAGATACCAAATATTCGGAAATTTTCCTAATTTCATTTGGATCCCCTTCGATATTATTGGGCTGAAAAATGTCGGGAAAATGCTCAACAAATAAGTTCGCCTTCTTTTGGCTATTAATATAACTTCTCGCCTATGTTCTGCTATGTTTATGTTGAGGAGGAATAGACTGCTGGGGTCTCTTGAACAACTTCGTTGCTTTCCATAAAGTATATCTCTTTCATGTTTAAGTTTATATGTATAGTGACATATTGCCTTCAAGCATTTTTCACCTAATATTTTTATGTGTTTCAATATCCACTGGTAGAACTTTTACCATGTAGCCCAATTGTCGTCAATTTGTATTTAATAATGTTACAATTAGGAAATAGTTGTGACAGAAAATTTTTCAATTCAGTTATTGAATTAATGCCTGTTAAGAAAATAAGCTCAGGTTTGAATTTTTTTTGTTTGAAAACCTTCGTTTTCAACAATTTTTTCAAGAAGGCTAAATTTATTCGACGTAGGAACAGCAAAAGTAGATGGACAAGCGGATTGTACGCGAATATTAGATTCAGCATAACTTTTTCATTGGCGTTGGTTTTGCCATTGGAATTTCATTTTTCTGCCAACTGGAATTCTCTTTTTGTATGCACAATACTGATAAGCTTCATTAAGGATAACATCACTAAGATCATGAGATTTGCTTCACTAACATCGGTAATACTCGTATCACTTTCACTCTCTGCTCCTGAAAAGTCACTCATATTGTCGATAATGTTTGCGCTAATTAATTTAAGCCGCTCCGATTTCCGAGGGTCCCTGTAAGTACAAGAATTCTATTATCTTGTAGATTAGAGTTTACATGAGATAGTAGGTTATTGTTTACAAGCGATGATTCGCCGTTGCTAGGAGTAACAGCTTGCAGCTGGTCCACAGCAACGCGCTATGTAAGGTTATGTCGCTTATTCAAAATCGACACCGAACAAAAATAATCCTTCCCGAGACAAAAATAAAGGCTCAATATATACAAAAGACAAACACACAGGCTCTTAACTAGAGCCTGTGTATTTGTTGAAGTGAGAGAGGGTCTCTCTCTATATATATATTTATCTCTGCGCACTCTTGTTGTGTGTTACAGGTTTAGTATCGAATAAATTCATTGAGATACAATCAGTTAAACTGATTTGGATTATATTTAAATTTGAAAGTTTAAAAGTATTTCAATATTTAGTTGCCACGAAGTTACACCTATCGATTCAAAAATTCGATCTGTTAATATGAAGCGATTTTAAACTGAATAGAAATTTTTTTTATTAATTTTCTGAAGTTCAATATAAACTGTTAAAAACAACAAAAGTATTATAAAAAAAAGTAAAAAAAGAGCAGTTTTTTTCTTAATAATATAAACCTTTATTTCATTATTTAAATTCGAATTTCATCTTTTTAAAAATAATAATTCTTAATAAAAGATATTTGATATAAAAAGCTTAAAGGTACTTTATGAGAAAATAATGATTGGAATTTTAAAAATCAGTTTTCACGCATACCATACAAAATTTTTAGCTTTTACAGTTAGTTTAATCCATACTTATAAAAACCGCTATTTTAATGTACTTGACTCACAAATAAACTTCCGCAAAAAATAGAGATTTAAATACTTTTCATAATACCCGTTACGCCTCTTATAAAGATTATATTTTTCCATAGTTTATAGAAGTATAGTTTTCATTTTTTACTCTAGTATATGTAAAAATAGGACACAAATGCTTTTAATAGGAAATGCTAATACCAAGTTTGATATAATTTATTATAAAAACATTTATAAAAATTTCATGCAGTCCTGGCAGTATAATTAATCCAGTAATGTTATGGACAAAAAAAATATGAATTTATTAATCTGGAGTAATTGAAAGATACCGCGTGGTTGATTACAAAATATGAATTTTTTTTTGACGTGAAACTTAGATCTTGGAAAGTAAAGTCGTTGCCCATAATTTCATTTGTAAATAATACATTAAACTCAGTGTTTTTTTATTATTATTAATTATGGCAAGATGATCGATTTATTAATTATAATGAATTATATGGACTAGTAGTCGTCTGTATGCCTTATATTAAAATTATTAAAACTTTTCTTAATTCTGTTTGTCTAATAGTAGTTAGATGAAACAGTAAATCAAGCAATATCTACGAGATGGTTCAGTATTTCCAAGATTTGCCCACTAATTTGGCATATAATGTTCAAAAAATTAAGCCTGCCATTTGGCTTCTTTGATTATTAACCCTAGGCAGTTTTAAATGAAGATGGTTTTCTAACTGCTTCAAACTAAAACACAATGAAATTGTGTTTTATGCTACCATTTTATTTGATTATTTTCTTAAACAAGTTTATTATATTTGAATAGCCCCTTATGGAAACGTAATTATTGTAAAATATAATTTTTTTTGTGTAATACAATTTTTTTACTGACAAATATTTATTTAAGAGATTATTTAAGTATAAAAAAAAAACTGGAAAAAGAAAAGCTATGACGAAGAGTATGTTCTCATAAACATGAACGAAAATTTCATTCAAATTATTTAAAAATGGATTTAATAAAATATACATTCATTGTAATATACAAAAACAATTTCTAGAGGGCATCATTATATTTTTCTACAACATTAAAACAGAGTATTATGTAATATTTCTCTTTATCATGTTTGGTTATGCTAATTAAATCTTTTTCGTTCTCAAATAAAGAGTAAATGAATAAAATGTATTTTATTCTAGACACAATTTTAAAAAAGATGAGAATAATATACGTTAATCCTTTTCGGTAATACGCTCAGATTTTCTATCATTTTGTAAATTTGAATTAAGAAATTATAGAAAACAATTATTCATATTTTACTTTGTTGAGATAGCTAACGCATCCCTGAAATTAATTGAATATTTACTGAACTAGTGAAATTTACACTCCCTCCATAAGGCAATAAATTGTTGGCTATTTTAAAATAAGCTATTTAATAATATCATAAATATTAATAGTTTAACAAAACAAACTTCAGAGAATTTTTTATTATATTATCATGGAAGTTTAATCATTAATCGTTAAATTTATTTGAAAACGTAATGTTTTAAAATAAATTCTAAAACATTAAAATAAATTCCATCCAAATCCACTGTAATTAGACAATAATCATACTCGTATATCTGTCTGTAACTTTATTATTACAGTAAGTATATTTTTCCATTAAATTTCCGCTTGTAGCTTACTATGTAATCTTTATTTTAGATCCAACACTCAGTATTCTCGCAGAATTCAACTATAGACGTTGAATCTAATCATAATGTAACACTGCACACAAGTAATCAAACTAATATAGATCAAAGCTAATTTTACAACATTTGTAATATTAGCTTTGATAATAAATAATATTAGAATCTATTATTAGATTCTAATATTATTTATCTAATATTAGATTCTTAAAACAAAAATTTGTTAAATAGTGGTTCATATAATTAGAAAATATGCTTTTAAAGATGATAAACCATGCAAAAAATTATTTATTTTGAATAGTTTACGATGAATTTTGTATTTATGTATTTAGCAAGGCGTAGTTCTTTGTAAAATAATGCAGTAAGAGAGTTTATTGTGGAAGAGGATACGAATTATTATTCTTACAAAAAAAAAAAAAATTGTGAAAAATTATCATTGATTTTACCTCTAATTTTTTTGAAATTCTTGACATTTAACAGATAATGTGATTTTTGCTGTGATTTTGTTGACGATTCTTGAAATAACTACACGTACCTGGGAAAATAAATTTTTCATTTTCTTATAAATTCTGATGGATATATGATATATCCAACGTCATACTGCTAAAATTTAATAAATATTTAGGGTTCAGTCGTTAATTTTTTTTGTCTAACGTACCAAAATAATTTTTCAAAATTTTATTTTATGAGGCAACTGAAAATCTAATCTCAATCCGACTTGGCAACAATCATTTCAGTAAATTCTGTAATGCCTAATTTATTTAATAGATTTTTAACTAAATCCCTATTGATTAAAGTTGATCGTTAATTTTTGTCGAGAAGTGAATTAATAAGTATCGCTGTTTCATTGGCAGTTATCTTTCAATAGTTTCCACCAACGCTCTTCTGAGCGTTATCGAATCTTTACTGAATCTATCTGAATTAGTTATTCAGCCTTTCGCATACCAATCACTAAATTTTATGAGTTGCTTTTTTCTTAACATATTAAACATCGTGTGACTTCAAACTGAAAATAGTTATTATTTCAAATTAAAAAAATTATATCTAAACCATTTTTTATACATAAAAATGTATCTTTTTCATAAATGATCTTAAGTTGTTTGTTTAAGATTGTATTTTAACAGTTTCAAACATAACAAACAATATTTGATAACGAAAGTATATTATCTTATTTACAATATTATTTATTTTTTTAAATCGTTTTCCTTTTGAGGAGTGTAACAGAAGCATTACCAATTGAAAAAAATTAGTTAGCTTTTATTTATACGCTTAAAGAAATTTGCTACAAACTTTCACTTTATTTAATAGCGTTTAACAGTCCTTATGAGTCTTATAAGTTCTGAATATTACATGCTAAAGGTGGGAGTCATTTAAAAATTCAAACTTTATTTAACTCGGTTTTTATGTTACAACTGTAACTTTTACAACGTAACCTTTTTTTATACGACTTAACTGTATCCAAAAGAATACAGCTAATTCCTTGATAGTCTTTTTCTGTGATTTCATCAACGTTTAGGAGGGGGATGGATTTCATACTCTTCAAATAGTCTCACAAAAAAAAAATTGCATCCTATGGGATCAGGCGATCATAGGCCAAGAAACATTATGACAGCAGATAATCTGTTCTGGAAACGATCGATCATGGAAACTATGTTGATCGGTTGGCTAGCTGAGAGACTGGTTGCTCCATCCTGTTGAAATTAATGTCTAATTTGATATCAGATTTCACCACTCTTTTGAGAAGGCAAAAATTATTCATTCATTCAGGCATCTTACTTCAAAGAAATATGAAGAAAAACTCTTTTCTGTTACCTTTTAACTTTGTTGAGATTCGGTTGAAAACCCTGACAGTAGAATCATATGTCGCGAGATTAGATGATTCTCTTGGAGATTCTTCTCGTAGCGTTCTCTACCAAAAAAGATCAGATGTAAATAGTGAGAATAAAAGCGGACTCGGAATACTTTTTTTTGGAGACATCTCTAATTTTTTCAACGTTTCTCACGTAGAATAAAAAAACTTATTGCAAGTGACAGCTAAAAAGTATTTAAATATTTTTTCCATTATTGGTCGTACCTTTAAAACATTCGCAAAAGCAGCACCAAACAGAATATTCTTTTATATCGCGCACTGCTGCTTTTGCATTGCACCCTGATTTGTATTAAACGCATGGCATTTAATACATGTAAGTTTCGTCACTGCACAACAATACGAATATGGTAAAGAAGAAAAGCGACTTAATCTATCTTTAAAATAATGCGAATTTTTTATTTCGATTAAATCTTGTTTAAGTTTTTAATAGCTGTTATGCGATGTATTGTCATCAGAATGCCGAATGAACTACTGTATATGACGATGTCTCTGGTTTTTTGATACCATCATTTTGAGTATTGCTATTACCAATGGATATAAATATATTTTCAGCAAAGTTCCAGAAAAAATATATAGTATTATGAAATTAATTTTTAATATGTGATAAAGCTGGTAACAATAAACTGTAGAAACTGTTAAAACGCCTTGCCATGGAGGACTGATGCCATGGAGCAACCAGAAATAATAGTTGTCATAGTACTAAGATAATCTATTTGAGATTTTGGATTGTAAAGCGTTTAATTTTTTTTTTTTTTTTTTATATTACCGCAGTTTAAACATAAGCTTTACTTTTCGGTGTTTAATTTGTCGTTTGTACAAATAAGCTTGACGTCCATCCAAAAATTTCTCCCGGAATAAATAAGTTTCTAAAATCAATAAAATATTTCTTTTGTGTGTAGCCGAAAATATATTTAATTCTTGGATGTTATAGATGTTCCACAAAGTAATTTTAAATGTGAGTTGATTCAGTTTACAATCAAAAATTTAAATTAGATTGAATAATATAGCGGTCTTATTAGGTTTCTTTTTCTGTAAACGATTGTTGAGTTATATTATGAGAATCTACCACCACAGTACTAGTATTTTTACTTATTGTTTTATTCACAATTTTGCTTTGTACGAAGGAAATTGTTGACGATGTACATATTGGTACTACCGTCCACGTAACCTTTATCCTCTGGATTTTAAACCATAATAGTGTATGTTTCTTGAAGTAAACGGAATTTAATCCTCCCAGTTTCATAAAAGACGTCTTACCCTTGTAATTTTTAAGATCACTACCATCACTACTGGCTAACGCCGGTTTTCTTAGAGCACGCTGCAGCTTCATGATTCTCATTCCACTTAATACACCTGAATGACCTGAAACAAAACGCCTTTGTATAATCATGCTTTGGCGTCTCTTTCATAATGAGCTGATATGATTTAGTAGAAAAATGGAATTTTTACATTTTATTTTTTTTTTATTAACTTATTTCTTATAAAATTTTTTGATTTTCCCATTTATCTTAAAGACATATTTCTTCGTTTTTCAAACGGTATTAGGCTTAAAGTTCATCATTTATTTTTGGTATTATTTTAAAACTCATTTCGACATAATCATCAGAAAGAGAGAAAGCATATTCTCTATGTTTTTCCTCTCTCTTAAAGCGTATACTCTAAGAAAGCATATACACTAGGTTTTTCCTCTCTCTTGAACTAACTAGCTAATGCTCTCTTTTATCTCCCTGTTTTAGAGATGTTGAGATCAAAGGCCTTGTTGATCTTAATTTAGTCTCTTTAATTAAGACATTATGAATTAATTGAATAAGTCAAGCTCTTTTCTCGACTTCACTCACACTACTGTGTATGTTCATTTGTGCGTGCGCTTGCGTTTATATTGCATGACTATGTAAGTGAGAAAGAGTGATTAAAAGAAGAAGAATACATTTGAAATATTATTAGTCTACGAAGTACATTACGCTAAGTAAATGTGTTTCTTAGGTAATTTTTGATGAGACTGATAAGTAATATAAAACCATTAGTAAAAGAAGAATTTTTTAAAATTTTATCATAATCGCTGTTACAACAGGATTTTCTTTTTAATAATTTAATGAAGTAATATTTATTAACTCTACGGAGTCACTAAAAGTTTTACAAAAAGATGGAGAGATTTCTTCTTTTTTAATGCCGTAATAAAGGAATTATTTATTAAAAACGGCATTATATGAATATATCAGCTTAATATTTCAATGATTTTTTTTCTCTCAAAAATATAAGTAATTTGTCTTTTATGGGAAAAAAATTCCTTAAGATTAAAAGTCCTATTCTATGGTAATAGATATTATTTGTACATACAAATAATTTTACCGGTTTTTTTTTTAACGTTAATTCGATCACATCTATCATTCGATCATTTAATTACATTTTTAATGGAGATTATTAAATAAGATTGTTTATCTTATAATGTAATTCAGTATTATTTATTTTTACTGAATTACGCTCCATGGAATGTGATTTTTTTTTTCTTTTGGTAAAACTAAAAAAATTTCTTTATATTTTAACCTCCGGAATGCGGTTATATATATTTTTGTCTTTGGTTATGTTTAATTATTGATATTTAAAAAAATATTGTATTTGAATTTTAAAAATCTTGATCTACATTATAATAAATTTTCATTCACTGACTATAGTATATTTTTAATTTTTAAACGCGGTTGTAAACAATTAAGATCTCTAGTTGTTTTTATAATTAAAAAAAAAAACTCTGTGTTGTAGACTTAGTTATGGGAAAATTTCGGTAATGTAATTCCAAAATATTAAGTTGTAATATAAATAGTACTCAGCTTGGTTGTCTTTAGATTTACTCAGGTATTATAAAAGTTAGAAATCGTGAAATTTTAAGTTTACCGTGCTTCAATTAAAATATTAATTATATTCTACTGTTACCTCTTTTTTACGTTCTATACTTATGTGGAACCTGAGAATAGTAACTTTACCAAATCGATGGGTTTAAATTTTACATGCTATAAGAATTTTTCAGCAATTATTATTCGGCATAATGTTAAATTATTACTTGTCTTACATTATTTATAATTTTAGTTGTCCTTAAATCATTTTATTTTTTCATTATTTATGTGCTTTTCGATTTGCTGATGTTAAACACAACTACAGTGTTCAATTTTATGTATTATTTTTTACTGCTTTGTTCCACTGTATTAGTTTCCATTGGCAGTAAATTTTTACCCTCCTTTCCGAAAACCTAAATTCAAAACCCTTCCATTAGAAATAATTATTATTATATGTGAAGTTCATTACAATGTTTTCTTTTTCATTCTTATTTAAAATAATTTCTGGTCCAGATTTTATCCGCAAGAAGTATTTTTGTTTTTTAATTTAATTTAATTTAACGTCATTGATATTTGATTTTATTTCATGGAGATCGTACATATTTTTTATTTAATGTTTGATGCTCTTAAAATCTTATAACTTTTTAAAATTAAATTAGCAGTTTCACATACTTAATTCATATTTAGACATTTCAACTAGTGAAAGGAGTTTTAAGACACCATACTTAAACAGAAGACCTCATTTAGTAATGCTCGTTTACGAATGTATTGTAGAAACGGGTGTAAAGCATTTTAGTAAGGGAATTCCACTGGATGAGCAGCAGTTTTAAAATAAAGAAAATATTTGTACACAACTGAAGAAAACTCATTTCTTAAGATGATGTTAAAATGTTTAATAGTCAATCTACATGTGGTAGAAGCATGCCAAAAATACATTTACGATTTTTGACGTTAACACTAACTGTGGAATAGATTTTAGTGATGTCATATGTCAGGCGTTGGAAAATCGCTTAAGTTTATTTGTGTAGAATATTAGGCCCTAAGTTTGGTGTCAATAAACGGTGTTTTCAGACCTTCTAAAATTCAGAAATCTGTCAAAACAGCTGCAATGAAAAAAATTTAAGACAAAAGAAAAAAATTTAAAACAATTCTTGCGCAGTTCTGCGAAAAAACAAACTTTTTGTTAATATAATTTGGCTTAATATTTGAATATTTTGTAAAATGTATTTTAATTTTTATAATAATAGATACCGCAAATAAAGAGACGTAAATGTTCCAACTAACACCATATTAACGAACCACTCTTCTAACTTCCCCGCACAAATTTTTTTCCCTAACCATCACCATCAAATTTTACATGCACAATTTCAGACACAATACTACAGGACATGTAAGTTAATAGTTTTGGAGATTTTTGAGCCAGAAAATGATGTATATAAACCTATATATATATATATATATATATTATTACCACACGCCTTAAATTCGGCGACGCGCAAGGATGAAAATGTCAGTGGGAGTACAGCATACAAAGCGAGCACTGGCGGGTACTCCCACCACACGGCATTTGCTCGCGCATCTATACTCCCACGATAGCAGCACTATCCCACCATTGTGGGCTCTAATAAATGAAGGCTTCCTAGCGTGAAAATTCAGTAGAGATTATAAGAAGAAACAAAGAGACGCCAACAAGATGAGGAAGATACCCCACTATCATCCTCGTCCTTAATCCTGACCGGGCTAGACTCGGGGCTGAACCCTATTGCCTAGACAACCACATTTAGCTTCGGAAAGCTATATCCTTCAAAGGGTAGGTCCCGAAATCGCCTCCGACGCCTTCTCAAGCGGAAGCGCGTACCGTAGTAAGAAAACAAAGGGATTTCTGCCCCCTCTGGGCGGAAAGGGAGGCTTCCTGGATGATAAACTAACTAACATATCGAACTTTTGTTTTCCTTATGATTAGATTATAATAAGGCTGGCGAATTTTTTCAAACAGAATTTCGTAAGAGATATTCTTCAACATGATTGCGGCTGAACCGCAATCAAATTTATCTGCTGAACCGCAGATTTATGCGGCTGAACCGCATTTAAATCTATCTATCATTAAATTAAATTTGCATTGCCCTTTTCAAATATTTCCTTATTAACTGCACTTTTCTGATAGCCCATATATTGAAAAATAAATAATTTTTAAAGAATAACTTATGTATTGGGCTTAAGCTATCTGATTATCATTTATTTTTTCCTAAGAATGTGTTTTGAGTCGTGTAGAACAATTTTATTTTATGATGTAACGGTTGATCAAATTACATGAAACTACGAGTAAATGAATCTTATTTTATATCCTGACTTTTTCATTTCCTAAAGTTAATTTTTGCATACTTACGGTTGTTATTCTTACTGTACGTATTTCTGCTATGGTGTGTATTTACTTATATTAACAAAAAGAAAATTAAAAACACATGTACGTTTTTGTGATACTATTCGATTTCAAAATAGAAGTAAGGAATTCGCAGCACGTTATATCGGATCCTTCCCCCTGGGACTTGAGAACCACGTGCTAAACGAAGTCTTCTCACTCTACCCTTATCATGCCCTCACCCTTACGAACACCTCTTCCTTCCACAATGAATTCCGCTGTTTTCACAACTCAGTACGTCTTCCTTTGTAAACTGGGATCGCTTGCACGCACTTGTATGCGTTGTTGTTACTCCTCACTCGAACTATTCTACCCGTTTAAGAGCTAGCTAGCGACTGGGTCGCTTATTTCTTATGTTTTAAGCTAAACTATGCGCGCGATTTTTACGGGCTGTCTCACATTCTTAAATGATGTAGATCATAGTATTTCATCCTTTATTTTAAAGAAAATCGAGGTAGGTACTCTGTTGTGTAATGCTTTTCTCTGTCTCTCTCTTTAATGTATTTTACTGAGTGCTTTTGTTATTTCTCTTTTTGTACTTTCTATAGCTTACAAGTTAACAAGAATTCTTCTTTTCCCTTTGCTCTTATTACTTCTTTTTTATAACTTATCATCTGTTGTTAATTTCCTCTTATCCGTTTTCTTTCTTTGTCATATTAACTGTCTATTTAAATTCTGTGTTCGTTTTATATTTCTTTTTATAGAATCTACACCGGCTTTGTTTATTCCATTGAGTTTATTTAAATGATAATAATATGTTATGTTACTGTTTAAAATCTGTTAAAGTGCTTTGGTAGTTTAAACAAGTATTATAGTAATTATTATTATTCCCTTCACCAAGTAAAAATAAATTTTATCAATTTTTTTTGAATCACAGAAATAAACTGAAAATAGTGCTTCTATAAATGTTTTGTTACAATAAAATTATCTGCTATGGCAGTGTTTTTATTGGCTTTCACCTTAACTCGCCTAAGAAACTCTTTTCATATCTGCTCAGTTAGCAATTGTTGTAATTAAAATAGGAGTATATTATTTTTATAGAATCTAATATACCTGTAAATTTTATTTTGTTCAGTAATTTAAAGGTCGTGAATTTTAGGTACCATGTATAGAATTTTAATATT
>JAAAKQ030268950.1:0-10645 GCA_010016005.3 Zanna intricata | reverse complement strand
ACTACACTTCATTCACATCATCCTCTGAAGTAATACCTTACGGTAGTTCCGGAGGCTAAACAGATAAAGAGAGAGGGGTTATTCTAGTGGTTAAACTCGTCATCGCAAAATAATCTGATTTTTTTAAGTCGAGAGTAGTAAGGTTCGAGAAGCTTTTATATGGATTTGAATGATATACTGTGGATACCGGTGTTCTTTGGGTAGTTGGGTTTCAATTAATTAGCGTCTCAGGAGTGGTCGGTCTGAGTATATACAAGACTACATATTTACCGGTACATTTATACTTACACACCAGCCTGCGCACAGATGCTTTGACATCATCTGCAAAGTACTGTTGACATCATGTCACTGTGCTGTTACTTTGTAACATGGTATACATAAATAAATTCGAAGGATTCTTAATATATATAAACAGTGCAAAATGACCTTAATGTAGCATAAACAAAGCAACAATAACTCGTACGAAAATTAAGATTATTTTGAATTGATTATTAACTTATAATTTGGTCTTGGACATACAATTCATTTTATAACGATATCTTGAAGATATGTTAATATTAAATATAATAAAAAATTTTTAACAAAAAAAAAAGTCCCTTTCAAACCGAATTAATTCTATTGTTTCACATTACAATAAAATTCAAAATCTTAACGAATCAATGACATATATAACGTACTATACGATACAAATACTTCTATATTAAAATGAGATCAAAGTTACCATTAACACTGTTGTTAGGTCAAAGTGAAGGTTATTTTACCGATAAAATAACATAAATTGCAAGATTTATAGAAACAGCAAATCCTGTTGAAAAAAATAAGCCATCCGGCTATAGAATAAATTATTTTGCTCATGAAAACATGCACTAGAGAAACATAAGACATAAAGTAGTCATAAAAAAAATGTATTCATGATACAGGAAAATGGGATTAAAATATAATTTAATCTTAAAAGCACAGCTTTTATTTCTATTGTACAGTATCCCATATTAAAATAATAATAAAAACAAAAATAATCAATTAAATGGATAAAACAAATAATTTCAAATGCTTTTCAGTAACAACTCGCTAAGAATAGAAAATTAATTTATAACGTTCTGAGCTTTTTTTCATGTTGATAGCTATAAAATAACATTTATTTTGATACACCCACTTAAAAATATACAAAATTTAATAGTAAGAAAAACCGAATGAATTATAATCATAGATACTATCAGAATATTGACGACAATCAATGATGTTTGGCAGATCAGCCCGGAAGCAATACCTCTGATAAGGCAACCAGCTGTGAAAAGTTGGCGCCGGTCTATACGCCATGACAAATATTGTATCACCTTCGTTAATTATAAAAATCTCACACGTTATACCAAGCGATATACTTATAACAAATATCAAAGTCAATAGTTTCAACAATGAATTGTGATTAATGTAAGAAAAGTATAATCCATATCGTATTAAAAAAAAAAAAAAATCCGCAATCATACATATAAATATCAACGTAAATAGTCAACTATATTATACCCTCCTTTTTTTTTATTCATAAAATTTATTATATAATCATAAAAAAACTGGTTGAGAATTAAAATTATATTAATTGTCTAAACGAAGTTTAACTTGAGAGTTCGTATCTTCTCATCATATAAAAAAAAAATTGTAACGAAACAAACCCTATTTGATCTGTCGTCTGTTTTTTTTTTTTCAAAATGTATATAAAAACTATATAGAGATATAATATAAAGGTATTAAAACAACGACGTCCTAGTCAATATCAACTGACTAGTCAATTATTTTCATTTTTATTGATTCTAGAGTAATAGGAAAATAAAATTTTAATTAATAAAAATTTTTTTTTCTTTTTCAGTTTAATCTCCGGAACTACCGTAAGGTATTACTTCAGAGGATGGATGATATGTATGAATTTGAATGAAGTGTAGGCTTGTATAATCATAGGTCAACCACTCTTGAGAAGTGCGGTTAAATTGAAATCCAACCACAAACGAACCCCGGTATCCACGATCTAATATTCAAATCTGTATAAAAATAACTACCTTTACTAGGATTTGAACCTTAGAACTCTAGACTTCGAGATCAGCTGTTTTACGATGTCGTGTTAACCACTAGACCAGCCCAGTGGGCTGAATGAAATATTCGATCTTACAAGGGTACACATCGGTTCGAATCAGATTTCATTTCTTTTTCTTTTAACTTTTTTTTTCAATTTAAATATATTGATTTTTTATTAATTAGTGATTGTAAAAAGATATTTACGATAAATAACAATAAAAAAAAAAAATTATATATATATCAGAGGTTATTAGTGAGATAAAATTTAGTACTTTTCACTAAAAAGAAAATAAGTGTTTATGTAATTTAGTAGGCGCAAAAGGAAGTCATGTATTGTTCACATCAATTTTTTTAAAATTAAAAACAAAAAAAATAAATAAATCAATAAATGTAGAAATATGTATAATGAAATTCAAATATATATATATATATAGAGCATGTTACTTCGGGCAAAATAAAAGTATATAAATAATATTTTCAAGTCATTACATAATAATACATTTATTATTAACAGATAAGTCAAGAACAAGTATGAGTGAAAAAAAATTAACAAATTTAACAAAAGAACCTGCTTCAAAATAATAGAGAAGCAGGATCGTAGAAAAAAATGAAGAAAAATTTTTGCACTGCCCTCCATATAAAAATAAGGAAAAATATTTTAAAAATTCACACCTTAACGTTATTTTGGCTACAATTAGGAAATTGAGCTCATATATACTCCGTTTTGGGGAGCAGGGGAAAAAAATTACCTTTCATAAATTGATTTTCTAAAGACAATAATCACGTAAAGTAAAAGAAAGATTGAAACAACAATAATAAAGTATTTGGCTCATTATAAATATAATAGAATTAAGCGAACGACTCTCTCCAGCATTACCTGCAAACTAATCACAAAATTACTTTATCTGAAAGAAAAAGGTTTTTTTTTAATGTTAGTAATAGAGAGGAATCAGATAGTTGGGAGGCTTAACTTAATCAATAATTATACAGAAAATTTATTGTTGAATCAAAATGGCGGTCCAATAACTAATAATTTCATGAGAAGTAATATTTGATTGGTTTAAGGTTCATTTTATCTCTTATCTTTCTTGAGATAAAATTTTAACTTATATGACCTCTGCTTGTAAAGAGGTAGTAATGGGAAAATTGAATTTAAGGTTTCAGTGATTTTGATGTGTTTAAACGAAATTAATGTCTAAAATCATATTTGTTTTGAATATTTCACTTTTCTCAAAATAAAACTTTCAATTTAATAAAATCAAACTTGATCACATTCGAAAATGAGAACCAAATTGAAAAAAAAAAAACAATATCTTATTCCAGATATAGATGAAACTTAAGTTTTCCAGCAGTCATATTTCACCAAATCGAATGTCTATAGCATATCAAGATGTAACCAAGAGAAATTCAGTTTTACAAGTGATAAATCCACACAAAATTTATTAAATGAATTGTATTATACAGTGTAAAAATTTTGATATTTCGAAGAAAAAAAATAAAAATATAGCCTATTACCTCACAGCGTTCCTATATCTCAACATTCTTTGCTTGTATAAAAGATAATATTATAAGTTAGGAAAGATATTGTAACACAAGAAAAAATTCTGGAACATGGAAACATCTTTATGGTAAACGCGCACTATACATTGGTCGTGGCCGCATTGCATACGACAGAACAAACGGCTAGCAAAGTGGTAGCCGCGCCACAGACGTCCAATCATAAAATCGATGTCACCGAGATAACTGCAGTTTTGTATTTATATAATCGCTTGAAACAGCAAAGAAAAAAGTATTGGGTACATCCCATTTTCCCGAATTCGTTTTTCAAAAGGCATGTTTTATAATTTTTTTTGTGACATCCTCAAGTCAAGAATTTTCCTGAATTATTAAATAAAATTGCAGACAACATAAGAGGTATAGACACATTAATAAGTCTGTACACAGGAAATATTTATTGGAATATTCAACGGAAGACAGATCCTATAAACCTGGCCTTTCTTTAACTTTAGAAATGAATTTTTCTATAACAAAATCAATTTCGACATTATATCAATATTAAAAAGTGGCAAGTTGCGGCCTGTTGCTTTCCTACCCGTTAATTAAAAATATTTTTTTTTTTTAGAAAACAAAATTTAATTTTAAACAAAGGTTTTTTAAAAAAGAAGTAATACATGAAAATGATAGATACTTTCTCTCTTTTTCTGTTTAGCCACCGTAATTAACGTAAGGTATTACTTCAGAGGATGATGAAGATGATATGTATGAATGTGAATGAAGTGTACTCTTGTACAATCTCAGGTCGACTACTACTGAGAATTGTGATTAATTGAAACCCAACCACCAAAGAACGCCGGCCTCCGTGGTATGAGTAGTAGCGTCTCGGCCTTTCGTCTCGGGTGGAGGTCCCGAGTTCGAATCCCAGTTAGACATGGCATTTTCACACACGCTACAATTCATTCATCTCATCCTCGGAAGATATACCTTAACAGTGGTTCCGGAGGTTAAAAAAAAAAACCATCAAAAAAAACCAGAGTATACAATCTAGTATTCAAATCCGTATAAAAGTAACTGCTTTTACTACGATTTGAACCTTAGAACTCTCGACTTCAAAATCAGCTGATTTGCAATGTCGCGTTAACCACAGCCGGTAGGCTATGAAAAAGGTACTAGATAACATTTTGCATTCTCGCTACATTTCAACAATAAATGTTAAGTACAGAGAAAGTGTACTCACAACCTGATCTAAATGACGTTTTAGATAAATTCTCTTTAAATGAAATACAATATTTTCTGTATGATACACTAAAAACAGGTATAAACGGCAAGATGCACTTGTCATTCCAAAGATTGCACAATCATAAGAATAACAAATATATCATGCTATGATTACTACAGAATGAGTTTTTTGTTGCCCCTGCCAAATCAAGCCGATTATAGTTTTGATATACTGTTCGTTCACAGAAGAGTAGATTATATATTTTGATCTACAGATGACTTCTTCACCCTAGGGATGGTCGCATAGTGAACATTACCGAAGAAAATAGTTCCGAATAGAACCTCCTTTACCTCAAACTAATTAGTTACATACAATATACAGCTAAAATCGTTTATAGTAACCTCCAAGGAACCGAAGATTTTAGGTAGTTTAGTGGTACTACTTAATATGCCACCTACTCGGGTATTGTAATACTGTAAAATAATAATTATTTATTTCCGTAATAAAATAATACAAAAAACAAAAATATCGAATTTTTTTTGACTTCAGTCATTTGACTGGTTTGATGCAGCTTTCCAAGTTTTCCTATCTAGTGCCAAACGTTTCATTTCGGTATACTTGTTACATCCTATATCCCTAACAAATATGCAATAATAAATACAAATTCGGTAGAATAAAAGACGATTTTACTTTTTCTAAAAAAATTCTGTTGTTTTGCTTTGCTTTGAACATTCCGTGTTGTAATACAGTTTTTTTGAAGGTTCTTTATTTAAACACTTTTTGTTTCTTCATTGCTAATTTCTATAGAATTGAAAGATCGGCAAACGGTTTTTGTTGCCGCTAAAACGTCTGAAAAATTTGGCGGGTTGATGTCTTCATAGTTAACCTTCGTTGATATTACCGTCTACTTCTGCTAGAACGGAAGTCAGTACATCATAATCTGTTACAGATTCATACGTTACTAAATCTTTGTTAATCTTCTGATAATCTTCAAAAAATACATTTGACAACGTTTGGTTTTTGCAGGCTATTGCCTTATTCCGCTAAAGATTCTTCTTCGCATTCGAAGACCAGCATGTAGTAAAACTACATACTGAACGCATGTGGTAAAAATTCAGCATGTCGAAAGCAATTTTTTACAGCCAGAATATGGCTGCTTCAGTATACAAAAATCTAGTACAGGAAGAAGATAAGAAAAACAAAAATTATTGTACATATACAGGTAAAAAGGAAACGGTGACTCATTTTAACCGTCAAAATATTTCTGCCAGCTACAATGTAGATATACTACGTTACTGACGAGTCACTTCCGTTGTCATTGATTATAAGCGATAAAATAGTTGCATTGAAGTAGAAAAAACAAGTTTTAGTAACGATTTGTCACTACAACCGATGTAATTATAAACAATATATATATATATATATATATACTGTATTTATGTATAAACGGCATACCAAACCAACCAAGAGAAAAGGTTTTGGTTACTATATCCAATGACATTATAAACTATACTTACAATATATATATATTTTATTAACCTCCGGAACCACCGTTAAGGTATATCTTCAGAGGATGAGATGAATGAAATGTAGGGTGTCTGAAAAATGGCATGCCTGACCGGGATTCTAACCCGGGACTTCCGGATGAAAGGCCGAGACGCTACCACTCGCGCCACGGAGGCAGGCACTTACTATATATTAAATAGACGCTAGCGTACTATATATATATGCCAATATGTATGATTTAATGGTAAAAAAAAAAAGTTGAAGTCAACATGCAACGTACAAAAGTATGTGAACATTGCAAAACTTCCTACCAACATTCTCAATGAACGAATTCCATACTAACATAAACAAAGCTTGATACGCGATATTCAAAACAATTGAATAGCCCTCAAAACTACCCACTTCTATCTCCCCACTCATTCTAACTTTACCACGTAAATATTTTTTGCTGCATAACTTACGTTAGAATATCATAATATTGTATTACATGATTTAATGTACTAAGTATATATGCAGATAACGGACAAAGGATTCCACCCACAAAGTAACTAAAGAATGGTTCCTGATTTCTTTCTTTTTTTTTTTTTTCAAATAGTTTACAAGAATAAAATTATATATATTTTTTTATTCTTCCTCTTTATCATACAATTGTTATCGGGTCTATAGATCGTGGACTTTCACCAGTCTTTCCCTACAATTCTTTCTTGAAATTTTATTTAATTCTTTTAGATATCTTTTTATACATCCTTTTCTCAATCTTTCTGACATATTATTTTACTATATTTATATATACATACACACACACATCATCATTTCGGCCGTTGTCAATATGGCATAAGGATGAAGGCCTCTTCAGTACCATTTCCAACTAATCCGGCCATATGCGATCTTCTGCTACTTCGGTCCATTGTACTTGATAAGATCATCAATTCAACGAATTTAACTTTCTTGATAATATCATGTACTTTGGTATGTTCTCTGATTCCGTCACAAGTCTTTCTACCCCGTCTGGTAATTTGAAGCAAACTTTCTTCCATATTTTTTTGCATTATCCACAACTTCTGTAATAATTGAATTGTTAATACCCAAGATTCACTTCCATAAGTGGAAGTGAATCTTCCAAGTGAAGTGGATGCATACACTGGCATCCACTACCAGACCTTACTGGCAGGATGCACTGACCAAAAACATCCCTTTTAAAAGAAATAGGGAATTTGTGCTTAAAACGATGTTAAGTGTCCCGAAAGCAATCAATTACCGAAGTGTAGAAAATCCCAAAATAAAAAAAAAAAAATTTGGATTTTGGACTTTTTCTTAACTGCAGTAATAAGCCCTCATGGAGAGCTTTTTAAAAGATATTCATAAGCTATTCCGACGAACATATGATCACTTTTTTTTTGTTCAGGGATTTTTTTTTTTTTTTTGTTATACCTGTAGAACTCCTGAAATTTTTTAAACTTCTTTATAAGACACTAAAATCGCAACATTTTTTTTTTTACATTACAATTCTTATTTAAAAATCAAACTTTTATACTGTCAACCTTCATGGCTGAGTAAATAGAATCGCCACGGCATTCGTGCAGAGATCCAGGGTTCGAATCCTGGTCAGGTTCAGAGCGCAATTTCATACACTACCAACATCTACCGAGCTAATCTGTTGTTTAAATTTAATTAAACACAGCCTTCTCTCCTCCATAGAACTGTAGAAAATTTTGACACGAATTGAGAATTCGCAAATTAATAAAATATATCTTCTATTACAGATAAAATTACTTTGATTTCTATGGAACTAAGGTCAGTCTGATGCCCGGTGGTTGGAGTAAATCATGAATCACTATCGGCCAGGATTATTTATATAGTTTTGCGACACTTTGGTGAAAAAGATCAGTTATTTCTCTTAACTAATTTCCTTTATTTTTCCCTAAATAATAATACGTGGGTGTTCTATAGACATAAAGTATCCATATATTAACACAGTAATACCGGGTTGCGATAACTAATCATAGTTATTTATGTAACTGTGGTGATTACGAAGGAAGCTCTCTCTATGATTTTTAATAAAAAGGGAATCCAATTTCCTATTCATTGCATGTATTAAGACCTAAATTATAGATCAAAATGATAACCAAATATGGTAATACTTTCATAAATAAAAATAAGTTCGAATTTTAATATTTATTCCATAAATCATTAAAATACCACGTCCAACTTTATTTAACCATAATATATAATAATATGAATCAATATTTTGTGAATTAATAATGAATAAAAAACTATGAATTATCATGTGTGAATTTTGAATTAACTGTGATACATCCTGGGTTCAATAAGCTTGAAATAGTAAATTATTACTTTTTTTTTATAAAATTTTAAAACATAATTCTGCTAAAAAGTTTATTAACATGGCTCGGCATCGATTTTCCGACATTCTATAAAAAAAAAAAATAAATAAGGGATAAGAAGTCAAAAAATATTTTAGCATTTTTTTAATGCATGGAAACATGAATGAAATATCAGAATCTGTAAATTATTTATTTCTCTCAAGACGTTGCACCAAATTTGGTGATTTTATAAAATTTAAAATCTAATAAAGTATTATTTAAACGATAAGCCAAAGAGGAAAAAATTTGACACAAAAGACAGCATAATAAATATAATATAAGAACTGGTTGTAAGCCAAATCAAAGATATACGTGGCCAAAGAACGATATTTTAACAATTAAATACCACAGATTGTTTTTAATTAAATCATACTTTAAAAATTAAATATCCGAAGAAAAAAAAAATGCTATTATCATTAACGACATCAGATCAGATAATTTAAAGTCGTAGACATTAATACAAATTTTAAATAACCATGTAATAGTTTCCTATTAATATTCCCGATGTAAGATGACGTTGATAATGAAGTTTATGCATGCATGCCAGTAAGTACATCGAAAGAAGACAATCGAAGACAATTTCCCATTGTGAAACTGAAATGCCTCCACGCCCAGTATTACTTCATTAACATACATGTAATTGACCAGAAAATAGGAACAGAACAGTCAAGTATATTAACTACTAGCACAAAAGCAAGGCGGGATTTTCACACACAAATTACATTGACTTTAACTGCCCTTCCACATTCTTTCTTAATAAATATAGCCTTCATTTACCAACTAAAATCGGTCTGATAAGTGTCATTTCATTTTACTCCCTTTTGTTCACATTAAATTCCTTTAATGTAAGATTATATTTATAAGAATCTGTGGATACTATTGTTTTATTAGATTAAGTTATTTTATTATTATTTACGTAAAATAATGATACATATGTAATAGAAATTTTAACAAAAATTCTTCTCAAGTATATTTTTAAATTATGAAGTAAAAGTCAATTTTTCACGAACTAAATATTTTGCTAATATTAATTTAAAAAGGTATGTAGTAGCTTTTAAATGCTCGTAAAGAATTTTACACGTTTTGTAAAGAATTACAAGCCATATACAATCCAGCTATTACACTTATTGAGCAAGCCACCTCTCGGGAACCATGAACGGATGATAAAACTGCTACCTTTCAACCAGATGACCCCGGCTGAAGGAAAAAAACTACAAAAAAGATATGGTGGAATCGAAAAAAATACAGGAAGATTGTGAAGAAGAAAGATCTATCGTCGAACCAATCCAGTAACCAAAAGTAATTAGGCCTATTCTAAGCAACTGTTGCCAATCTAGCCGTACGAGACGGGATATCATGGCAGTTTTACTTATATTGGAACATAATTTAACCGATCATTAATCTTGTAGTAACCGACTTGCAACAAAATTTGTCTTTTCCTTTTAAACATTAAAGATCCATCTGAGAATACAAGGTTACTAAAGGAATAAATACTCTTACATCTCAAACTGTGCCGCCAGCGATAGTATTCGAATAACGGTTTTCTCAGACCCTTTTTTAGGGATAAAATTTTTAAAAAAATTTTAAATCCATTATCAGGAGCATTTCAAAGTTATGAATTGTAGCCTAACAATTTTTTCTCTTCATAATTTCTCGTATTAACAGCAGTAAAATTGAAAATGCTTATTTGTATTGTATATTGTTAACAATATATAGTTATATACAAAATTTAAAAAAAAAAAAAACGAATTCATTATCCAAAATTTATGTCTGTTTCTTCTCTCTCTTTTTCTGTCTAACCTCTAAAAGTTATTACTTTAGAGGATGATTTTATATATATATATATATAATTTTATATAGTAGTCTTGTAAAATCTCAGATCGACCACTTCTGAGATGTGCGGTTAATTAAAACCCAACCACCAAAGAACACCGGTATCCACGATCTAGTATTTAAATCCGTATAAAAATAACTACCT
>JAAAKQ030268928.1:0-10645 GCA_010016005.3 Zanna intricata | reverse complement strand
CACTGCAGCAAGTTGCTCCTCTCCGGGTTGTGCCATACTTGAATGGAGGTCCGATCCGGAGAGGAACAAAAAAAAAAGAGGTTACACTGGAGTGTTGAGATTATTTTATTACACGGGTCAGAAGCTTGGGAAATTAAAAAAAAATATGATGGAAGGTTGTTGGCTGAGGAGATGGATATGCTGTGCAGGAATTGTGTGTACTTGGGTTAATATAGTTTTTATTATTTTGTGTTTATAAATTTAGTTTCTTTTTCAGGTTCTATACAGCCTGAATAATTGTTATTTATTAGTCAACCTGGGTCCCGATGGTCCAGTTGGTCGAGCGACTAAAGCGAGCCCCGACCAGCTAGTATATACATATATGGTATTAAAATAAAAATTCAGATTTCTGAAATGTAGTTGTGAATTACAACACAAATGCAGATTTGAATCTGCAAAAAAACTGTCCTTGAAAATAACTAAATAATATATATATATCTAAAAGAGCCACGGTTATTTTCTTAATACTGAGTTTGCATTGTGGCATAGCTCTGGCAGGGCAGTTACTGCCTTCTAGGTTTGCGCTGCTTTGCTGGAGCGTCGGTAGGAATATCAGGCTTGGCATCGCCGGGGTCGGTTCATTTGTGCGGGCGGCCTTGGTGGTGTTGGGTCTGATGTGGGCTAAGATGTGGCGAGAAGTGAATGTCACGTGAATGTGGTTCTTTGGGAGGTATTAGCCTCCGTTCTGACCCTTTATGAAAGCATATTGAATGTGTAATGTTGTTATAGATCAAGATTTCATTGCTGCAAGCAGCGTTTTGAGTAGGAATTTGATCTCCAATCAATTTTATCTTTTGGTATATGGCATTCGAAATCACATGGGTATTTAGATTGATTTAGAGTAGGCGCGAGGTTTCATGCTTCCGCGCTGCGATTATATAGTTTTAGGGCTACGTGTAGGTCGACCTAAGCCTACGGTGAGGGCGATTGCTGCTGAAGTATCTTACTCTGATGCTAAATGTCGACCGCGGAATTTGCATCGGGGACATACCGACCGAGGCCTAGCATATGACTGAGATATGTAATCAGTATGAAGGTCAATAAGACGACTCCCGGTAAAGCCCCTCAGGGCTAGGAACGGGAGGGTTGGTGTGGCAACCGGAATCGTCACTTGGTGGTTGTCTTCCCCTACGGGAATTGGGATATCTAAAATAGAAAAGTGTATTTCCAAATAAGCCTTTTAAACGATGTAAAAGCAGGTCTTTACATCGTATAAAAGACCCTTCTTTGGTTGTTATTTAATCCTCGCTTTCTGATTAGTTCGTGATTCAGTATCCGTATTTTCCGATTACTTATCATTTTACGTAGACTTTTGTTAAAACATAGCTAAACACATTAAAGGTTAGAGGTAATTGTAGTTAAATGAACAATGCTGAAACGTTTACGTGATGAAAAATCCATCACAACAAAAAGAAAATGAAAAAAGAGATTTTTGATTATCAAAATATTTATTTAAAAAATGAACGCCGTTTCAGTACGGAATATGTTCCTCAGATGTTATGTACGGAATACAAAAGCTGTAAAAGTCCATGGTGTTACGGTTATGTATGTTCTGCTAGTACCATCTGAGGAAGGTAAGGTTAACAAAATAACTTTATTTTTTAAATAAATTGTGTGAAATAATAAAATTTTATTTTCAAATCTTTTTTTATTTAGTAATAGTAATTTTTATGAATAAGAAAAATAACATAATTAACGAATTATTTATGTAACTTATTAAGAAAACTTACTTATTCCTTATGACTTATTCATTAAGAAAAGTTAATATAATTAATGTATTATTAATCGGAAGGTTTAGGACATCAAATACGGTAAAAAACTTTCACAATATTATTTTTTCCCTGAAAAAAAAAAGGAATAAATAACAAAATAATATGTTAGTTATACTGCAGAGATACTTTAAATAGAAAAAAAAATTACTACATAAAAACGGAAAGAATATTTATAATACAAAAAGAATAAGGGGAAGCTGATATAAAAGAACAGGGTGATAAGTAAATGCGTAGATGTCTTATGGATAAGAATTCAGTCGTACTTTGTTGCATAAATAATGATGAAAAGTAGATAAAAGAGACTTGTTTATTTTTTCAAATTTTCTTCATTGTTATCGAGTCGTTTATTATTTTACTAAAGAAAAACTGTGACGTATTACTATTTCGAACAATAATTTTCTAACTATTCTAGTCCATTGTAGACATTAATTATCGATATATTACAATAAAACATTACAAATCCTTTTTATAAAAGAAATGACAATCGATCAAAAAATTTTTAAAGTTAATCAGAGTGTTCGTTAGATATCTTGAATAAAAATTTTTAATATTAAAGATTCGAGTACAGTTTATTATCAACCAGTGTTTTGATTCAGATTAAAATAAAAAAGTATTTAAGTATGTATGTAAAATTTTTAGCTTGGATTTTTAAATCGGTAGATCTAAGAAAACAAGAGTTGAAACTATAAAGAAATATGATTGAAAGAATTAAGCGATAGATTTTATTTCGATTTACAGATATATTCAGTTCAATAAAAACGTTTTGTTTAATACAGTTTATAAAAAGATAACAAAAATGTCGAATGTAGCTGTACACCTTCAACGGAATTTTCTATAAAAAATGATTTTTTTTTAGAACATATCTGTGTACATTTATGAATTCTACTATAACAATATTTTACAATAAAAATATGATATACAACTGTAATAAATTATCGGCTTCAATTTCCTTTGTGTTAAAGTTTTTATATCATTTTCTGCTAACGTAATATTTGTTTTCATTTGCCCTAGTTTAAAAAATAAATTTCTTCCGTTATTAAAAATTACAACCTCTTCGAAATATGTTCTATCCTACTCTAGTTTTTTGGTATCTTTATGTTACAGAAAATACAAATAATCGCGCAAAAGTTGGTTACAAAAAAATTAAAGATTTAAAAGTATATGTGCGTTTCGTCTATTAATCAAAATGTGTATGTTGTGTTTAGTGCACTGTTGTTAATGCTTTGTGTTTTAATTTTTTGTTAAGTTCTTGTTTCTGTTTATAATTTTCAATGTTTTGTGTTTTAGATTTCTGTGTTTAGCGTTCGGGGTTGCGGGCTGGACTCGTTCGTTCTTCTTTCGAGTAGGTAGTAGTCAGCCCAATCGGTCTAGTTTAAGATTTGAGGCGAAATGTCTGATGGATCCGTTTACGTTTAACCCCGATGGAAATGTCACACCTGGCATTTGCATCGGTGGCATGTGATAAAGGCATCAGTGGCATCCTCGGTTCTTATCATTCATTTTTTTTATATATCCATGTTAATTTTAAAATTGTCACTTATTTAATTTATTTTGTTGTGAAGAGCGGCGTAAAATTTATTTCTGTTTTCTATTTTCAATATAAATTAATTACTTTGAGTACTTACCATCTAACAGATGGTAACAGGTGGTACTTACCATCTAACAGATCATACTTTTATATTTTTGTAGTGATTATCGAACTTAAAAAACAAACTATCCGTCTATATTTTATTAATTACTGACTATTTCTATATATATATATTTTTAAGAATGGAAAAATAAAACGTAATTCGGGCGGGATTTTTTTTTGTTTCGCTTAATGTACAAATTTTTGTATTTAATATGTAGAGTTAAATGTTTGCCTTTGGGACGGTATTTTCCGAAAAAATCACTGTAATTCATAGATTATGAATATAGGCTGTAGATGTAGTTTAGTAATGGAAGTAAAGTAAATAATCAGACTGTAATCAAATAATAGGGAGGACAATTGAAAATTAATTATGAGGCCAAATCATTAATCATTCGCTTATAATTAGGCCTGTTTATTTTTTATAATTTAATTAAAAGTCTGATTATTGTAACTTATTTTTGATGTAACAGTTAATTATCATATTTACCTTTTCATGACTTTTTATCGTCGTTTTTCATAATCGGTTAAATGATAGAAATGTTTTATGTTTCGAAAAAAATCACTAATTACCTAAACCATAGGCTAATTTCATTCTCTTTAGTATACTCTTATTATCCGAAGGGTGTAGTAATATATATAATAAAATTAGTTGTGCATTTTTATATCAGTTATATATATATATATTTAATAGAATTAGACAAAGGCGGTTCAAATATCAAATGTAAGAAATATTTTTGGAAAAGTATTCAATAGACCAGTTTCTAATAATTAATCTTTTTAGTGGGCCGGACCTCTTTAGATTAAATATTGTTATCAAAATAAGGGACTTTTTGGAATTTTCCCCCCAAAATTTTCAATTTGTTTCTTCACGAATCTGTAGAAATATTCTTAAAATGTAATTCTACACTAAAATTTAGCTGGAAAAACACTTAAAAAAAGATTTATTGAAATTTATAGCTTTTTTTTTTTAAATCAAGTTTCTCCATCATAATTTTGCGTGGTAATGTTATTGTATAATATTTAAACGAATTGAAGAAAAAAAAGTGAAAAATTTTGGGGGGAAAATTCCAAAGAAGTACCCGAAATACTTCCTAAGATTTGTTTAGAAGATTATTTATTGATAGAATCTACTCTACTCAATAAATGTAATTTCTTAGAGCAAAGAGAAATACCGATGAATTTGTGAAGTATTTAATTGAATTTACTATACAGATAGTAACATACACCAAAATTCAGCTATGTGAATAAGAATTCAGCAGATTATTGAACGAGACAGTCTCAGCTTCATAATTTAAACATCTGGAGAATTGTAAGATACAGTATTACTACTTTTGATCCTAATCTGTTATCATAAATTTGACTATAATTTAATCTGTTCTTTCCACTGTAACTGTCCTCTTTTATTCTTAAATTATCAAATTTTTTACCAGTCTGTTACTTTTTATCTGTAATTGTACGAATGCGGCCCACAGTTTTGTTTATCGCTTTCAGTGATTTGATTTGCCAGAGTTCAAGTAAAAAGTCGATAAAACATTATATTTTATATTGTCTTAACACATAAAAATATTTGATGTTATGAAATAAGATAAAAAGTTTTTGATATTACGTAATAGCATTTTTTAATAACGTTTTTAAAAATACTTTAAAATAGCAGCATAAATGAAAGTTCAGTGCAAAAGGTATCGGACAACACAGTTTGCAGAGCTCTTTTTCAGTTCTACAAATCTGATAAGTCTTCATTTCTCTCAAAAATTCTCTCTTATGTCACCGACAACAATATTGTTAGCCTATTCAATTAAATTATGCAAAAATACAACCTAATCAGTCTATAAATAAGAAACTTATGAAAAAAAAACATGTTTCCAAAATTATTTTATTCCCAAGCACTATTATTTATTCTAATAATTTGCGTTTTTAATAAGAAATGTGTATTTTGTGTGAAGTGGATAAGAACTCTGAGGTAGAAAAGCAGTTAACACAGCTGTATCTTTTTAGAATATAAGCTTCCATTCATTCCGTCATCATTAATTTTGGAGATGTCACTTAAAAATTTATTTATTAAGCGTTACATTATTAATTACGTGAGTTCATTAATTGTGTTTATAATTTTAAAACTAAGATGATTGTTCTGGTTACTACATTGAAGATCGATAATTAGCAAAGTATTTTCAATACAAAATTCCAAACAGTAAATTCTATGATGCTCTCCACAATGATAATGTTTATCAACTTGCTCCAAATTAAATCTTACAGAATTTTTTCTTCATAGAATTTTATGAATTCAGAACAGAACTTAATGAAATTATTGTAGATAGTGGGAATTAGGAAAAATAAGAAAAACGGGAATTTAGCAAGTTAATATATTCTGGAATTTTGAGTCATAATACAAATACTTGACCGCTTTAATTGTTCAGTAGATATTCTACCCGTGCGATGGGTTGGCATTTTTTTTTTTATTATGAATGTAATATGTGCTTATGTAATTTTTTTGTGCTTGTGTAATATTTATGTGCTTGTTTCATTTGTGTGTGGGTCAAAACGTGACGACGTTTAGGGCCAGGGAGGTTAGCCTATCTGTCTAGAGTGTTCTGGTCCGTCCACACGCAAGAGTGGATGGGTCGGAATTCCCCAATGATGACACGAGGGACCCTCGAGGTGTGTGAGGGACGCGGAAAGTGAAGAGGGATGTGCAAGCTTCCCCTGAAACTTTTAGGTTATGGACGAGAAGGTAACTCCCCAGTGGAGGGACGCGGAGGTCAGTACGTTCCGAAGAAGCTGGGAGGACCCCTATGGGACAGCCTCAGATGGTGGTTAAGAAGGGTGGGCAGACTGCTGCCACGACACTCCGTGGCGACTGAGTAATGCCTAACGGCTGGTCCGGTTGTGTGTATATTAAAAAAAAAAATGTTAAACCAACAAATGTTTATGATCTGTAAACGATACTTATAACAATTAAATCTTTGTATTTATATTTTAATGAGAGACGGGATATATGTTATAAAGGATTACTGTTAACTAAGGAGAAAGACTTACACTCCAGGATTTTGATCCAAATACAGTGAAGGGAAAAACTGGATGATAGTAAAAACGATAGTGGTAACCAAAGAAGTGTACTATATTTTCGATTAAACACCCTATTTCCAGAAAATATACTATTGCGTCAAAAATTAAATAATGAAGATTAAATATTTTGTTTGTTCAAATTCTAATAAAATTGTTACATATAACTGAGAAAATTAAAATAAATTAATATTAGACCGTCTTCCTTGATCTGAACTTTTGTCTTATCTAATTTGATGTGACAGAAGCTTAACTAGGTTGGTGATGGTCATTTTGGTAAAGATATTCCCCAAGGAATTCAACGCTTACTGCTCAATAACTGTTACTCTGTATATCAACCGTTTTAAAAACATTTTTACTTAATGTTTATAGTCTTTCACAAAAATTGTTGCCGTCAATAGTTATATCTGTAATTTTATTTTCTTGAGAAATAATGTATTAGTAAATTAATTGTGGTCAATAATTTTAATATTAATGTATTCAAATTAATTAACAAGCATTTATAAATAACAAACAGTAAAAAAATCTATAATTTTAACGAATAATATACCAACAAACAGACAAGAAATGACGTTAAATCTAAACTTTACTTGTGAAGTTAACAATTATTCATAACAAACGAATCTTCTAGTAACCTAACAAACAGTAGGCATATACATTTATATATATGCCTACTTTCGTGGTAGTAGGGATGTATATATATATATATATATATATATATATTTATATAAATATATGTTTGTTTAAATATTGAAAATTGAGACAGTTAAAATCAAATATAAGTTGTCAGTTAGAAGATAACTTTCATTCGTTGCATTTGGGTAGAGTGCGTTATTAACTAGTGCCGATTTTTAGCTTTCTTGATTTGTGGTAGTATATCATATACAGCTTAAATTATGGTAAAGGTTATTTCCGGATTCTTTTCATGTTAGTTTCATTCAAAACGATTCAACTTATATCCATGTTGAAACATCAACATTGCAAAAATCGGGAGATATACAATAATGTGTCTGAATTCATGAAAAAAGGAGATAATTTTGGAAAATCTGAATATAATATAAATTTTAAAATGGTATGAAAAATGAGCTGGTGCATTAAAGTATACTGATTAAAATTTCAGATCATAAGGAATCATAAAAAAAAAATGTTAATGAAATTACATCACAATCCGTCTGAAGCTTCCTCTTTTTTAGTACTCTTTTAGGCATTGTGTAAACGATCGTAAACCGATTTCATAACATATGTAAAGAGTTATCGTCCATGAAAAGATTTCAGTTTTGTCTGAATATTCAACAAAATTCTCAGGAAGCGAAGCAATTTAAGAAGAACATAAAAAATTACGTTTTTAATAGAAAAAAACGCTGAAAAAAGCAGAAACTTATTATTGAAAAGCACAATATAGGAGTGAAACGAATATCATATCTGGAGGCGATCAAAAATTCAGAATCGATGTCAGATACCTGATATACCTTGATGAAACATACATTACATCAAATCACAATGCTATTAAATCATAGGCTAATGTCTTAAAGGGATAAAATAAAAGTCAAATTTCTAAAGGCGGTAGATTAATTATAATACACCCTAAAAGAGAAAGGAAGGGATTTATTCAAATATTTTTATTAACCTGAAAAGAAGTGCAAAACGTATTTATCACGACTACATGAATTCAAAAAATTACTTTCAGACTAATATTAAATTCAGACTAAGCTGAAGAAAATTAATAAAAAATTCTTACCAAAAATTTTGTAATAGTTACAGACAACGCATCGTATAAAAATATATTAAAAGAAAAATTACCTGTATCCAATTCGAGGGAAAAAAATGAAGGACGAGTTATGGTAAAAATTATTCCATTGAATGCTAAAACATATTAGAATTAATAAACAAAAAATGAAAATTGCATTTGTTTGATGATGAAATTTTAGACTTGAATTGAAGCGATACAGTTTAAATTTTAAGGTTATGTTGGCAGTCACAATGTAACTTTTTATATTGACAATATTAAACAGATATGCGAAAATAAATGAATTAAAATGCATGTATGAAACGGAAGCCTTATTTAAACAAAAAATAAGGTAACAAGAAGATAAGTAAATTTAGCTGTCATCTTTGATGATAATTTAAGCGAGTGTTGATACGAAAATTTCAGATTTTAGCAACTTGGATGAAGATGTTCGGCCGTTATAGATTCCGTACTAGTTATTTTTATTTCTACTTAGTATAACGTTAAGTGTTTGTTTTTGTGAAGTTATTCTCGAAGTTTAGTTAAACTTATTTTGATTTTCAAATGGGTCGTCATAAAATCAATTAAAAATAAAAATGTCCTGAGGTAGCTAATCACCTCATCCGGAACACACCATCTACGTCCAACGATCAGGATGACAACAGTTGTACGTGTAAAGTACAATACAGATAGCTGGCTAACGGAGTTTGAGTATTTTCTAGGAAATATGATTTTCATTTGTCCTGATCTCCATCTTCAGGTCACTATTTAGGATGAATTTTTTTCGGCCATCTTGTATAGATATAATAGATTCATACCACGTTTAGAGCTGAAGATATGACTGCCAGGATCATTGTGATTACAGATGTAATAAAGACCCTTCTATCATCCATATGCAACCGGCAATGGCAAACATGTAGTAAGGCGCTGTCGTGTATGTCGACACATGGGAGCCCTGAAATCTTTGGTGAGTAGGGCTCGGAGTCAGTGCAGAGATTGCACATCCGCTCTCAGCTAGGACATATGCAGATTACATGAAGTATCTGGACGTAACCTGAAGCTTGGTAGTCCTGGAATGGGAGCAATACCCCCACTCCAGGACTACAGAAGGCTAGCCTTGCTACAGAAGGGATCAACATTAATGTAGAATCTTGAACAACTAGACGTTTAGTGGTAATTAAACGTGAACTTAATCCCTCGTCTAGAAACCGCCGATTTGCCAGAAGTTGAGAGAAAAGGAAGCATGTATGCAGATAATCTTAGAAGCAATTTGAGAAACCCTTTTTTAAGCAACAGTTCACTCAGACCAAGGCATTTCGTGATTACAAGAGAGAGAGAGAGAGAGAGAGAGAGAGAGAGAATGAACACTTTCGGAAAGTAGCTCATTCTTAATTGCTCAAGATATAACGAAGAACGACATACGCAGGAATTTCAATGGCCTGAACGTCGAAACCCAAAGCGATAATCAAATCCAGAAAGTTGACGCTTTAAAGAAAAGGCGAGTACACTGTGTTTGTTCAACCACTATTTGGTTAAACAAACACATGGTACTCATCACTGAGTTAATACAGAATACCGTCTTAACTCATCGAAAGGAGTTGTTGTTTGCCGTGATCTTCTTAATTGTACAGAAGAAAAAATAGTGGAGGAATTGTCAAATTGAGTCACGATTCAGTGCCGCAGATGAGTTGCAGGCTAGTGAAGAGCTGCATCAAAATCAGTCAACAAATTATTGAAGATAAAAAAAAAATATATAAGAATAGTTGAATGACAGATAGAGCAAGTTGTAGTAAGTTATAAATTTCGTGGTGAAACATATAAAACGTATGGTATTTTTTTTTAAATTTATCATTTCCCTACCTTCTTGAACTTATCTTACATTGAGTGTTTATTGTGAGTTATTAAATTCTTTGATCTTTCCGATATTTTTTTTTTTTGCTAGTTATTTTTATTTACAATCAGTTCCAGTTAATAGGAACCATAAGTAAATTTGATTACAATAAACACAAACAAAGAGAAATCTCCATTTCAAGAATTATAAATGAATACACATGTATACATATCTTACATAGTTACTCAAGTAGATAATAAAAATAAAGCAATTAAATCCACCAAATAGTCCAAAGAACATTGATCAAGTCCATGATAAAAAAAAACCATCAAAAAGTGTATTTCACAATTGAGAGTATTTTCCACAAATTACATATTCCCCACAATTAAGAACTGTACAGCTCAGGGAAGCGTCGAATTCTCTGACGGGCCTCCCCATCTACGGCTGAACATCCGGCATGACAGGTGTGCTCCTTTACTTCATGTTCTGCCGCTATTAGATCTTGCTTCTAGAGTCGCCTGAAATTCTGTCGGTGCGTAAGGGGCAGACTGGAGAGGTTCTTATTAGAGTCAGAGATGAGGGAGAAC